>JANHAO010010112.1:0-17895 GCA_026873985.1 Saraca asoca
TATAAAACTAAGGCAAAAACATTAAGAAAACATAAAATGCTATTAACAAAATGGACAAAAACTATCTTATTTTCATGCCTTTTTTTTCCATTTATCAAGTATGCATGCCCATGTATACAAGTGGGAGATGTTGCATGACATGTGATACATTCACATGGGATTACTTTTAATCCTATTATCCTTTAATTATTTAATTTGTTTAAATAATTAATTGAGATAAATAAAGAAATTAATCTTAAATGAATTTTTTGTGGTGGTTAATTAATATTTGCTGAGTACATTATCTACAAATTGATTTTGTAAATAATTATTCCTTAATTAAGAATTATAAATTAGTTCAAATGATGTCTCTAAATTGTGCTTAAGTAGAGCAAAATATTCATAAAAAAATAAAGAAAAATTTGTGCTCTTATTTACCACCATAAAACATATGGGTTTTTTTTATCACCTCTCCTCACTTTTTTACTCTTAGAGGCATCATCTGACACTTATGAGACTTGGGATGTGTAATTTCTACTATAAAGTACTCTAGTAGCTACTCTACAATCACCAGGAAAACTGTTTGTTTGCGATTGCAGACCTAATGTGGATTTAGAGATCAAGAATGTGGGCGAGTTCATGTGTACATGAATTGTGATCTGAGCTTAAGGTAACAAAACTTCCACTATGGGATCCAAAAGCTACTGGAGGTAAATATTGAATCCCAAAGTTTAAAAAATACACCCACTAAGTTCAATAAAAGCTGCCATTACATGTATCCTTCTTTTGTGCTAGAAATGAGTTCTTAGTTGTATAATATCAGATTCTATGTGCTAAAAGATATGAATAATGTTATTTTAATATTGGTATTTCTACCGCTGATTCACATTCCTCTTGGAACTAATTACAGGTAATGATAACATTTGAAGAGAAGTAATTTGCGTAGCCAAATTATCTTTTTCTTGTTAGCTCTTATCCACCTAACCATTTGGGAGTATGGCTTGCTTCAAATAACTCAGATGCATTTATACAGAACTCTAATTGCAAGTACTCAAATTGTAGGATGGGATCTTCATTGTATTTTGCACCCTATGGCTATTGATAAGCCATTTTCATGCCAACAAAAAGCCAGATTGGATAATCCAACTCTAATCTTCTAATTCATAAGCCATTGCTTTAAGCACAACGCAATGCTTAGAGGATTTAATTTGACTCCACGGAATCAATTTTTCAAGATACAAGAGATGGAAACCAACGAAACACCAACCAAAATGATCTGATACATGTAGTTTTAGGATTTTGCAGAATCCTAATAAGATTCTTCATCTTTGTACTTTGCACAGCATTGCTGGTTTCTGTTGAAGCCTCTTGCGCTCTTATAGCATCGAAAAAGTTTAGTTTTTGGCATTTATTTGCAAGGACTTCACTCAATCATCTAAAGAAGAAAATTGAAGTTGCACAACTTACTCATCTACAATATTTCCACACAATGCTCGGTACCTACAATATGAACTAAGTGATTGTACAACTAGAACTACTTTCCACATTTTGGTATTTTGATTAGTTAATGGTCATATTCAACCAATAAAGACTAATGCTAATATTTTTAGGCTTATTATCAATATATATATATATATACACACACACACACACACTTTCCTTGTACATGTTAAAGAGATATAAGATCTGTACACATTATAGAATCTACCATGTTTTCAAATGAGGCTCAAGCCATTCTACCCTACACTACAAGAAATTTGACTTTTAGTGATAAAAATTAAATGACAAGTGTTATTCTCGTTACTGAAAACAATGCTTTAGTGACAACATTTCACTATCGTCACTAAACCATCAATGTTAGTGACAACTTTTGTTTATGGTCACAAAAACAATAACTTTTAGTGACTAAATTTTATTTTGTCACAATAGTTGTCATTAAAAATTAATTTTTGGACTCGTCAAAAATTTTAAGTTAGAGGAGAAATAATATGTTTTTAGTGACAACATTTATCGTCACTGAAAAATCCTTTAGTGATAAGATAAATATGTTGACATTGAAAAAAGTTTTAGCGATAATATTGTTTGTCACAAATAGTGATGACATAAATATATTTACACTAAAAAAGTTTTAGTGACGATATTAATTGTCACAAATAACATGCTTTTAGTGATGATATAAACATGTGGTCATTGAAAAAAGTTTTAGTGACAATATTGGTTGTCACAAATATTATGCTTTTAGTGATGACTTAAATATGTTGTCACTAAAATAGGTTTTAGTGATGATATTGATTGTCACATATAAATAATTATAATATAACATTAGAATGATACATTAATTCATTTTTATTGAAATTTTTAGCTTTTTATTATAAATATCAATAAGATTTATTAAATAAGAATAATATAATGATATATTAAATAAAATATAACCATTTGATATAAATTATTATCATGACCCAAATACCCTTATCATGATTAGTATGAACATCACTCCCTTATCAGATATTCATTAGCCTTTATCATTTATACATGTTATTGTTATTTTAAATTTTTCTTACAATTATCTCATCATATTACAAAGGTGACTAAATCATAGCAAACTTAACACACAAGGATACTCATGAAGAAATATATACATATATCATTTAATTTACACTAATACTACCCAACAAGCCAAATACCAGTATTACCTACTTGTACATAAGTTTACATTAGTTTCTACAAAATAACTTCTATCAACCCTATATCCTAGGGCTCACTTCCACTTCTAGAACCACTGTATGCACTCTTAAAAATAGGATACCCTAAAAGAAGGTACACTAACCTATGTCTTTGCATATTACCAAAACATAGGTTACTATAATTAAGCCTTATAGCCCTTTAAGGGTCAAACCATCCAAGGGTTATCATCAAGAGAACATTAGGTGGTTCCAGTGGAATAATTTCAACATCATACAGTACTTCATATCCTGATAGGTTCAGGATGATGTAGTGGATATATATTTGGTAGGTTCCTAGAGGAATCGAGACCATGATGGTGTATGTGTCAGTTCTGATTTCCATTGAATTATTGTCTATCTTACTTCTTAGGTGCAACATTTGCAATATCTTGAGAATTTGAAAAAAAAATAATCCACAAAAGAATGAGTCTAGGGCTCAAAGAAAAAAACATACTAGACTTATGAACTCACCAAGCAATAAATCATGTAATACAAGCATTCATACCTCATCTATTTGGCTATTTCTCATATAAACGTTCATAAGCAATTATTAATCATTAGAGATTCATATATGAGGAAATTCACATTTTATTACCTTTGATCATTTGCTGAGTTAGGCTCCCATAGCCACTGGCCATCATTTTGACTCATTATGTATTCTGATGACGTGATAATATATTACAACATTTGATATGACAATAAGCAATTCAAATATTTCATAACAGGAAATGTAAGTCTCTTTGTTACTTCGGTCTAGCCTTATCTTGTACAACCCAGCTTTATCCCCTCAATCCATCCTTATCCCACTCATCATTTTAGAATGTGCAGATCTAGGATCTGGCTCATTATTGCCTATCACACCTCATCAAAAAGCTGAGTTTTTGCAAGCATGATCACAGGTTTAGTTCAAAAAGCTGCGATTCACATCGTATGAGTAGAAATTGCAGGCAATAGCAAAAAAATAGAGGAAGACAATTTCCATTTCAATCATACACTATAGGGTCTTATCTCAATATGTTTTAATAGCTCAAGCATATATAAAACCTAACTATTTCAATCACAAACTAATCAGTTTATTAATTAATCCATTCAATCATAAATTATACCTCACAATCTCAAAACCCATTTCCATCAACTATCATCAATTATTCAGTTGATCACAACCAAGAAACATTTATTAATTCATAAGAATGGTAAGAGATATTCACCTTGACAACTGGAAATAGAATAGTGCAGGTAATCATAGTAAGTCTGCTTATACTCTTCAAGAACACAAAAAAAGAGTCTATTAGCTTTTAAATTTTTCCAAGGATTTCTCTTTTCAACTAAGCTTATATATTTAGATTATGGTTTAATTTGATAGAAACTAGCTATATCTAATAGATTTGAGCTCTAAAATGCTAGAAAAATTAAGTTGATTCATGGGTTGAATAGCAACATAAATAGTAATAGAAAATTTTAAAAAAATTATAACTTGAGTTTTATCCAATGAATCAATATGACTTTGATATCACAACAAAAAGGAAGAAGAAAAGATTAAGCAATAAAATTTTGATAAAATAATAAGAAGAGTTAGTAAGTTTACTTGTAGAAAAAGAGTGAAGGTTGAGAGAGAAGATGGAAACTTGAAGGAGAAGATGATTTGCATGACTTTAAGAGTCTAAAGCCTGAGCTGGCTTATAGGAGGGGAAAATGGCAAAAATAGGTCAACTTCCTAATAATTACAAGTTGACCATTTTCCCTTTTTCATAATTTTTCTATTTCTTCTATTTTGAACCCAAATTTAATATACTTGCTAATCACCATTAATCACAAAAATTTAATATAAATTAGTTAAATGAAATACCTTCATAACAATTTTAATTTTGTACTCATCCAATATCCATAGCCCTAGTTTTAATATTTTCAAATTTTTATGAAAATTAATTCTCAAAAGATGAATTTTTGTTCTTTGAACATTTATAACAATAACTCAATCTTCGAAATATTTCTAAAATTTTACATAGTTTATTTCTACTATATCTGGGTCTTTCATAACTTCAAACCTAAAATTTTGAATTTTTCAAAATTTTTATTTTCTTTATTTTGTTACCAAAATTGATTTTAAAAAATTCATGGTATTACAATTATTTAAAAAATTCAAATGTTAATATTTATTTGGAAGCCAAAAAATATATGTACACTGAAATTTTAAGAAATTAAAATAAGAAATAATAGTTTACATATAGTGAATGGTAATTTTAAAACAAAAGAGAAGCATGTAATAGTTGTTAAGACAATCCATCTGTGTTCAAGGTCTTGTGTTCAATTCTTAGAGAGTGCAAGTTAAATAGACTTCAAAATGGTCAAAAGTTATTTATTTTAAAGTGACAATAATTTACAGTGACAAGAAAATTTGTCACTAATATGATTCTAACTGACATCATAATTTAATCATCATAAAAAATATCAGCTTACTATGACAACAAATTTTATTGACAGATTGCATGATATTGAAAGTAGAAGTATGAGTGAGTGCTGATATGGTGGCAGACCAAAAAAATTAATGAAATTGAAAAATCTGTCACTAAATTCATTATTAATACTCTGTAATTGTATTTTCCATTTCCAAAAATTGTATTTCTCTATTGTTGAATTTAGCAAAGAATATATAGTATATGACTACAATCCATTGCTAGATCCGTTGCTATACAAAATGCCCCATTCCATTTAATTTTAATGACATACCTATTCATCACTAATTCTATTGCGACTTTTCATTAAATCTGTCCAGCTAACCTAAATCCCTCATTTTAAAACCCTTATTCTTACTCACTTTCCTCCTTCTCCTCGTGTTGTCTCTGTACCTTCTCTTTCAATTTGAGCTTCTCTATTGGCATTGGAATCGCCTCTGGTTTTCCTATCAAGCTATAGTTAACCCTATATTGATTTGGTCTGAAAAAAAGTCAAAGAAATGTAAGGTTTATTCCAATCCCTTTACAATGTATGTTGATTTTGGGGTTGATTGACATTCAAAGCCATTTTTAGGTTGATCTTAGTTAATCAATTTAAATTATTGTTGTTGCATTGTATAATTTCTATCTTTAGGATTTACTAAAATCTACATTTGTTACATAATTTACTTGTATGAAAATGGTAAAGGGGTTTCTTATAGTAGGGTTATTATATAAAGTTTAGGATTTTAGATTCAATTTTATGTGAATTTTTTTCCTTAATTAAAGAATTTTTAGTGACCTTATTATTCTTTTTTGTTATATATTTTAATTTAGTGTAAATTGTACTAGATCAATGTAAGAGTATATGTTTTATGAATATAATCATTAAATACTATAAATTTTATTATATTGTTATACCATTTTTATTACACTACATAGTTGTGGTTGTGGTTGTGGTTGTGTTAAAGGATAGAAAATGTAGATAAAACTTTTAAAGGGGTTTATATAGATAAAATGTAGGTTTCTAATATTTATAATGAAACTTGTAATACTTGAGTTTAGGTTATGGATGTACCTGAACATAGACAATGGATGTATAATAGAGTCAGGCTTGGGTGTGTTAATATTACACATGAATTTATTCAAGGAGTCATAAGGCTTATTACACATAAATGTACAATGGAGATTTATTTGCAAGCTAGAAAGATTAGGTATCCATGAGTGACATGTGATTGTAGGAACACTATATCTATTGAAGATGTTGAAGAGCATTTGTATAGAATAGGGTTTAAGCCTAACTATACTTGGTGGATTTCGCATGGAGAAGATCATCCTATGTGTCCCCAAATATAGATCCCGCATCATAGTGAAGAATATAATGAGGAAGATGGTCAATGTAGAGAACCTATCAATACATATGAGACAATGATATTAGATGTATTTAGACCAAAGTTTGGTTATGAGTATGTTTCCCAGATGTAGAAGAACCCTTGAACCCAAATGCCTAGTGATTTTATGACATGTCGATGACTGTGCAATAACTTTTATATGAAGGTTGTAGTAGTTACACTATTTTATCCTCTATTGTTAGGTTGTTAAGCATTAAGTATGATAACAATATCTTAGAGCAATGCTTTAATAAGGTTGTACAACTAATAAGAGAGTGCATACCAAGTGATAACCATATGCCTATAAACTTCTATAAAAAAAATATGGTTTCAAAATTGGGTTTTAGATGTTAGAAGATTGAATGTTGTGTGAATGGGTGCATATTATATTACAATCAATATATAGTTGAAAGACAATACTTATTTTATGAGGTTGTAAGATTTATGTCTAGGAGGTCAAGTTATGGTAGACACAGAGAGACGTCTAATAAGAAATTGTGATACTTACCTCTGACTCCCTGGTTGCAAAGATTGTATACATCATTGTCTACTGCAAGTCAAATGAGGTGGCATTTCGAAAATCTTATCAGGAAGGAGTTTTGTCTCATCCCTTAGATGCCAAGGCATGGTAACATTTTGATCGCACCTATCCTAATTTTGCCTCAAAATTCAGAGACATATGACTAGGTCTATATGCTGGTGGATTTACTCCCTATGGTCAATCGGGGTTAGATATACGTATGTTAGCCTATAATTTTAACCTTTTATAATGTCTTGCCTTGAATTTGTATGAAACAAGAAAACATGTTTTTGACTTCGATCATCCCTGACCCATCTAACCTAAAGGTTAACATTGACATCTACTTGCAGCCACTAATAGATGAGCTTAAGAAAATATGGAATGAAGTTATGCAAACATACGATATTTCTTTGAAACACAATTTCAATTTAAGGGTTGCTTTGATGTAGATAATCAATGGCTTTCTTGAGTATTGGATGTTGTCTAGTTGGTAAATATAAGTTAAGTTATCATGCCCCATTTGCATGGAAGGCTTCAAGGCCTTCACATTGAAATATGGCTAAAAGACTTCTTTCTTTGACTATTATCGATGTTGGTTGCCAATGTCTCCCCAATATAGAAGGAATAAAGATGCTTTTAGGAAAAATAAGGTGGAAAAGTCACATCTGCCTACTTTACCAGTGGACAACTTTGATAAAGAGTCATGAATATTCTAAGAGTTATAGATAAGAGTCAAGCAACACAAATGAAGGGTTATAGTGTGTACCACAACTAGACTAAACGAAGTATCTTTTGAGATTTGCCCTATTAGAAAAAAATTAATTTGTCACAATTTGAAGATAATACACATTGAGAATAATGTGTTTGATAATATATTCAACATTGTAATGGATATTAAGGGAAAAACTAAAGACCATGTAAAAGCAAGAATGTAACATCCTGAATTTTTTAAAAGAAATTTTAACAAAATGGCTTTTCAGAAAATTTAAAAAGGGTAACTTTAAAGTTTTCAATTTGGATGCTCATGGAGCAAAAATTGTGTTTCTAGAATTTAATATTCAGAAAAACTTCAGAAAGATTGAAATTAGGGCTAAAAATGCCTAGTGAGTGTAAACTTATAATTATTACAAAGATAATTAATTTAACTAATTTGTGTCAAAATTTTACGATCGTTGGTGATCGATAAGCATGTCAACTTTGGACTTTGAGTGAAGAAATTAGCAAAGTCATCAAACAAGAAAAAAAATTACAAAGCTTGTTAAGGAAGATGTCAAAAGGAGTTGACCAAATTCTTTTTTCCATTTTTTCCCCTTATGAGGCGGTTGTCTTCTTTTTTTAAGCCCATTCCTAATTACTTTATGCAACCTTTCATCTTCTTCTTTAAGTTTACTCTCTCTCTACAAGCTCTCATTCTCTCTTAATAATTCATCCTTCCATTAAAATTTCTTATATCTTTATAGTTAATTTCTCTTTTCTTCCTCTTCAATTTCACATCAAAATCTTATTGATTCATGGAATAAAAGTTGAGTTATGAATTTTTGAAATATACTATCACTATTTACTTCACTATTTAACCCATTAATCAATTTGATTTTTTTTAGTGTCTTAGAACTTGAATCTATTAGGTATAGCTTATTTCTATTAAATGGAATCATAATTTGATCATATATGATTAGTTAAAGAGGAAAAATCCTTAGAAAATATAAAGCTAATAAGCTCTTCTTTTGTGTTCTTAAAGAATATTGAAGATTTCTGTGAGATTTGTTTAATATATTTATTTCAACGGCTAAGCTGAGTAATCATTACCTTTCTTGTAAATTATGATATGTTTTTACTTGTGATTTGTTGATTAGATGCAAATGGATAAGATGATTTTTTATAATTGTGTAGCCAAATTTGAGGCATCTGTTAAGGTGTTGATTGGTTTGCTATGAAAATAGTTAAGTAATAAGCTTATTCAAACTTTCAAAACATGTTGAACTAAAGATTTTTAGTAGAAGGTTGAATACAAAGTTGCTTCTTCTATTTGTCTAATGTTTTCATGCAAAATCTGCTTGTGTGAGTTGAATCGCAGCTTTTTAAACTAAACCTATGATCATGGTCATGAAAACCTAGCACTTTTGTTCTTACGATTTGACTCAAATTTTGAACTAAATTTGTATAATTTGAATTGATATTTTCTACTTTGTTTTTTTATTCTAATTGCAATTTGAATCGTGTTTAAATTTGAACTTCCCTAAAGTTTTCAAAATTTGGCTAGCAAACTCACCTTTTCAACTGAATTCCTTTAATTCTACTCAAATTTTTTTCGGTGATTCTGATCGTGATTCTGCTTAAACTTCAAATTTGATTATGCTTATGAGTCTAATCGCACCTCCATAATTTTTCCATCTTTTTCAATTCAAACTTCTTTTTCTTTAAAAATCATTCTAATTCTTTAGGTCAAAACTTACATAAGATACAACTAAGTTGAATAAAACATATGAGAAGTTTTGAACGAATAATTTCCAAGTTAATTTTAATACTAATTAATCTAGTAATTGTTTATACATAAATGTTATGGAAGCAGTTTGGATAGTTATAAAGATAGTGTGACAAAGATTATGTGTTTGAGACAACAATGAAATGATGATTTATATGTGGATGATAGGAAAATCACCATGATACTTGTTATAATAATGTGACCCATATAATTATGAATGAGGTATAAGTTTAACTATTCTTTAAGAGCTAGCATCTGGTATATGATGACTATGACAGGTGATATACAATGATAATGACATGAGATACATGAGGATGATGATACATGAATGACTAACATCGTGATAATGTGATGAGAATGTGATTGTGATGTTGATACAAAATGAAACACATGATATGACAATGATGAGAATAATGTTATTGAAATACTTGAAAATTCCCCTTTGAAACATGGGATGACAAGTGATGAATGACTATGATTGTGAAAATGCTATTATTATGAATGGTATTATGATATAAAGTTTGATAATATGCATATAATATTGAAAAGCATGTGATGATATGAGGATATGATTGCTACTAAAATTACAAATACTATAAGTGATTATATGATGAAAAGCTCATGCATGGCAAGGAATGATACACAATATAATGAATGATAATGACATATGTTACTATGAACTTAATGAGATATCCATTATGAGAATGGAATGATTAAATATTTGAAAACTCTTTGAGGCTTGATATGAGAATGATGGGATATGGTACGAAATAATAAATCAAATCCTGGATCTGCGAGCTCCAAATGGAAGAGGGGCATAAGGAGGGTGCTAAAAGGAAAAGGCTAGGTTTGTGTGGGTTATGACTGGACCGGAGTAATAAGGAGGTTTACATTGCCATTCTTTATTATGTTGTTTATTGAAATTATTATTTTAATACATTAGAATGCGATAAAATATAACTTCATTATGTGACATGGTTATTGATATCTTGAAGCTGTGTGAATAGTATGATTTATAACTATTATTCTAAGAAATTCTAAAAGAAGATTTAATGTGGTAAGACAATGTAATATAACCTTATGTCAAGACTAGTTTTGTGAAATGCTCAAAAGTAATATAATAATATGACCTAAACATATAATAATTGATGAGAATAACTTGAGGCCATGAGAAAATCATGATTTTTTATAGTGTGATAATTAAAATGTATTGTGATATTACTCAAAGGTTGATTCATTGAATCTTTATGATGTGTTGGTTAATTTCAGTATGAGTTACGCTTTCTTAAGATATGATGTATATATATTTGGTTAAATGTTAATGAATTCATAAGATAGGTACAAATTTATCTCTATGAGTCCTAAACTCACTTTTCTGTGGATTATTTTTTAGATTCTCAAGAATTATTGTTAACCTACTTTTGAAAAGTAAGGATGGGTTATAACTTCATAGAAGTTGCTATTGATGTAAATACTACCACAATAAAGAGTCCTTTAGTAGTATATGTTTATTAAGAACTTTTGAATAGAAGTTTAATTGGGCACGAGTGACAGTTGGGTAGTGCCTCTATACATTATAAAAACATGTTATATATCATTGATTCTCTCTTCGTCATAAGTTTGCTCTATTAATCATTCAAGTTTAAGCATATAAGAGTGGGAAATAATGAAATAAGTATGAGTAGAAATGAATAATAGAGATAAGTTAAAGGCTGGTAATTATTAATCAAAGATTGATATTCACATCGGTCATGACTAGGAGTTTAGGTTGTGACAAAGAATGGATATCATAGAGTTCTGTAAGCATAAGGAACTAGATTGGTGGATAAAGGTAATGAGAGGATGATTAAGCCAAAGTACAATATTTATTTAATATGGAACAAAAAAGAGCAGTGTGTGAATAGGTTAAATGGTTGAAGCTTCCTGAAAACTATGCCTCAAACTGGTCAAGATTTGTGGACATGAGAGAGGATAAATTGTTTGGAATGGTGAGTCATGACTACCATGTATTCATGAAACAATTGATGTCACTTTTCTCGAAAGCTTTACTGAATATTATTTAGAATGCAATAATTGAGCTAAGTACATTCGTCAAAGATTTATATTTGAGCTCACTAAGGGAGGATCACTTGTTCCAAATGGAGGAGAACATTATGTCACTATAGGTGAATTGAATCGAATCTTTTCACTAGCCTTCTTTGATTCAATAGATAACATTCTAATTCATTTACCTTATAAGGCCTTCGTTGGTGGCCCTATCCAATATCATTGGATGTATCTCTTTGAGAGGTAAAAACAAATGTCATTACAAGTACATACATATTTCCAAGAACATTGAAGGTATCTAACACTTAGCAATATTTTTCATGTTTTCCCTTTTTTTTTTATTATTTAGGTTTCTACATGCATTAAAAAAGAAAGTAAAAAACAAAACTCGAGTAGAGGTTTTTATTCGTAAAGCTTACATCACTGAGGAAACTTCCATATTTTGTTCATACTACTTTGGATCACATATTTACTCAAGAAGGACAAAAGTCCCTAAGAATGACGATGGAGGTGAGATTGATAGAATTCATGATGCTTGTTCTATTTTCAATTGCCCTGAGCATGCTGTGGGAAAATCTAAATCGTGGTATTTGTTTGATTGAGAGTCCATGTGACTCAAACATACATTTTTTTCTTTTAAATTGTGATAAAGTGCAACTCTATCTAGCGTAAATTATCTACCCACTTAATAAAATTATTTAGCAATCTCACATACAAATAATGTAACAATAATTATGGTCAAATTACAACAAGTTTGTTGATAATTTGTGTCACTTGTCACCATATATTAGTGATGTCAAGCTAAATGATCAAATCGATAACAAATTTGCCAGTTAATTTTAAGGTTATGTAACTATACTTATGATTTCACATTCATTGGAAAGACTAGTGAATCTTCTAATTTTGTATGTTTTTTCCTACACAGATACGTAATTCAAGTAACATGGTAATTAATGTAATTAGATATATAAATTGGGGACCTAATAGAAAGGTCCAAAATAGAGCTGTCCAGATCTTTACTAACCAGTCCAAACCATAGCTAAAACGGCTGATTTAGATGGATTTTATGTTAAAAACAATTTAAAATGGATGGAGAGATTTTAATAGATCGATTTTTAATGATTTTATCAGATTTTAAAAATGAAACCGTACAAGATCATACTCAACTGATATATACGGAAGGAAGAAACAAAAAAAAAATTGAAAATGTTGTCATTTCACACTTACAAAAATATCTCTGACACTTTCACCAAGACTCTCAGCCTCATTCTTTCCACAGTGAAGAAACTTCATATGCTTACTGGTTATTGCCCTACTTTACTTTTCTCAGTCTTATTTCCCTTCAACTTGAAGTTGTTGTTCTTCTCCTTGGTTCTGCCACTTCAAAAAGGCTAGCAAACTAAAGTAATGTGTGAAAAATTTTCTTAGGTAAGTGTTCGTCTTAGCTTTGATTCTGTGTTCTTTCTTTTACATTCATATTTTGTTCTGATTCATGTATGCTTTCCTCATTCTCTCTTTGGTTTGCTTTCACTATGAAAATAGCTTTTTGTTTCAAAGTTCAGATTTAGTGTTTTGGGTGCAAAAATGACTCTTGAATTGAATTGAATGAAAATTTGTCCTTCTAAATAGGAGAATAGATGGGTCTATTGATCAAATTTAAAGCAAGTTCTAAGTCTTATAATTGTTTTCGGCTCTGTTGGGCCTCATAAATAGAACATAAATTTGGAAATGAACTAAATAAATATTGGACTTTTTAATGGCCTAAACTCAAGCCATTTTAGTATGCAAAAAAGGTCTTTAATGGGTCTAACCCGATAAAACTGACTCGAAGTCCTTTCAAACCGAAAAAATGGGTTTATGTTGGCTATATAATTTAACATAGTTTCACACGATTCTTCCTTAATAAAATTTGTTTTAAGTTGCACGGTTAGAAATTTTTAACAGAATTAGCTCGAACCAACTCGTAGACAGGCCTAGTCCAAGCTTAGCTTATTTACTTTATGAATGGTTATAAATTTTATATTAATGGATGAAATTTGCATAGCAAGGGGAACATATAGTGTTTAAGGAAGACAAAGAAAATGGGGGAAAATGATCAGCAGAACAAAGATGAAGAGTAGGAAGAAGATAATGAAGAAGCAGAAGAAACTCAAAAGATTTAATTAGTAGTGGGTGGTGGCAATATATGGTGAATCAATGTTAGATTGATTTGATTGATTTTATTTCATATTACTCATGTTGGATTTTAAATTGAGTTGATTTTATGTGTGTCATCTTGGCTTGATTTTTTGTTTGGATCATTGGCTTCATTTTAGATTGGTTAACTATTTATGAGTAAAGAGTGTTAAGCTTATCAAGTTATTTGACTATACTGAACATATCGTAAATTCTTTTGACATACCATTGTTTCTTATTAAGTCATTTTATGTGGACTATGATAAATGGAATTATAATGTCAGAACACTCCAATGATGAATGTCATTATCGACATTTTCATCTTATATGCATCATTTGGTATGAAACATGTTTCAACTTTTGAAATTCATAAATTTCCCCCATAAAATTATATTTTTCTAAGGCCTTGCTTCCATTCTGTTAATGTCTCTAACTTGCAAGAAGTGTGTGATGCAAATAAGCTGGAGAATAGGAAAAAAAATGGATGATATTTACAATGAGTCATTGATCATATATCATGTTGTTTACAATTGTCTCATATTGCAAAGTTCAATTAGTTACTATATGTTTGCGTGGAAGGTTGCAAGGGTAGTGTTTATAAGTTCTTATAGCCTCAAATTAGGTAACAGGGTCCTTGAGATTAATATCACGAGATACATTTGGTTAATTTAAGCTTGCAACACAATATATTATGCTTTAGGGTCTAATTGACCAAATGTTTCTTGTGACATCAATGTCAAAAAATTTTCATCCAATTTAAGGCTATAAAATTTTAGAAGCGCAGGTCTTGCAACTTTCCACATAAATATACAGTCGCTAACTAAATCTTGCAATGTGGGTTAATCATAAACAACATGATATTCTGGTCCTCCACCTCAATGGCATCATACAAATCCTGTTAGCCAGAGGTATTAATAGAATGGAACTTAGGACTTGAAAAAATATAGCCTTACGTGAGAAATTCATGAACTTGAAAAAGTTAAAGCATGTGCCATACCAAATGATGCATATAGAGATGAAATGTCATTATGATATGTCACCTTTGCTCGCAAATACAAATGGACAGGTGGAAGACCACACTAAGAAGTTTGGATTTTATTCATCCATTTAATTTTGTGATTTTATTTGATAATATTTCATGTAAAGTTTGACTTGATTTTATGTTATCTAAAATAATTTAGGTAGGCAAAATATGTACTGATTAAAATCTTGTCTATTTCACAGATATTATTAATAGATTCAAGGGACTGGGGTTAATAGATGAACATTAGATAGGGCCTCTAATCCACCGTATAGCGATGGAATTGTCTAAAATATTACAAATAGTGATGGAATTAGTGATAAAATAGCCTAAAGTATTGCCAGATAGCGATGAAAATAGTAACAGGTTTCATAATTTTTTTCATTTATTAATCGTGCATTTTAAAATTTTTAATGACAGATATTTTCGGCCAGTATAAATTGAAGGTCATTTTCTATATAACTTTTTGACTTGTCCTTTTTGAACTTTAGTGACAAAATTAGAAATAGAATTTATTAACAAATTTTAGAATTTTATCACTAATAATTTATCAATACCATCTTTAATATGCTAGATGTTGTTTGCTAATATTTTTGACTGCAGACTTCAACGAGAGCAACGATGGATTTTTACATCGCTAAATCATGATTCTTTTGTAGTGAATCAAATGTGAAGTGTCATAATAATTTGGTTCGCCTGATAAAAAGGGATATGAGCTTTTTGTATATAATACTAAACATAAGAGTCTTATATTATTATATTATTATACAATATATGTATTATATTATTTATATAATAAAAAATAAAAATTACGTTTTTATTATTAAGCTCACGAATAATTCGAGCTGAGCACTATGAAGTTTAAGTTTGTCTCATTTATTAATCAAGTTGGCTCATTATGACTTGACTCAATTAAAATTGGATTTGTTTGCAAACGAATCTTGAATTACCCACAAGTAGTTCAACCAACCCATGTGTACAACTAACAATCATTTATTATTAAAGAATTCATTGGTGCCAATCTACAACTATACAAGAAAAATGATTTGTTTTAGATCAGTCATACTTCTTGCCATTCCAGTTTTTAAGTTTTGAAACCCTAGTTTTATATTGAAGTCATATCATAATGTCAACTTTTCCTTTTTGTTAATGAAAAGATTTCTATTTGCCTTCCTATTAAATCTTTCTATTATTATAATAGTCTAAACACTAGTATCTTGTATTAGTCAAAAAAGAGAGAG
This sequence comes from Saraca asoca, assembly GCA_026873985.1. Taxonomy (NCBI): domain Eukaryota; kingdom Viridiplantae; phylum Streptophyta; class Magnoliopsida; order Fabales; family Fabaceae; genus Saraca; species Saraca asoca. The sequence goes on from JANHAO010010112.1 coordinate 16,011, forward strand.
TAAGAAGAATTTTTAATTTTCCTTTTATTTTCCATTGCACTTCAAATTGTGGATAGAATTTCTAATTTTTTTTTAGTGTTATTCTAATTTAAAATGTCTTATTTTTAAATTTTTATATTCTCTTTTAATAACAAATAAGAAATTTGACATCTTATAAATTATTTTTTTTTTCAAAATTTAATGATATTAAGTACATATTATATTTACAATCTATTAGTAAATTTTATGTTTCTTTATGTAGTATTTATTTATTATTTATTACATTCACATTAATACCATAAATACTAATTTAAAATATTCTACTAAATATTGAATTAGTAAATATTTTTATAAATATTACAATTTAAATAATTTAAATATAAAATTTTTTGGACCTTGCAGATGAGGTTTGAGCCTATTATAATAGTTAATTTATATTCAGCTTATGTGCAATAATAATTTAATAATTATTAATTATAATTTTTATTTTATGATATAATATTTATTTTTATGAGATTAAAAGATATTAATTTAATTGAATAACTAATTAAATTAGGAATGATTTATATTTAATTTGTTAAAAATAATCACATAATAAGATTTATTATCACATAATTAAAATTTTCAAATCATGTACGATAGATAGTTCTTCTTTAAAACTTCCTACCTTTTAATATTAAACATTCTTTTTAAAAACTAAATAAGAAATTTGATATCTCATAATACCATCTTTTTCATCTTTTTATTTGTGTTAAATGATTTATATATAAATAAATAATTATATTTTTATAGGAATAAAATATTTATCAACACAAAATAAATAATATCTAGTTTCATAATATTTATTTAAAAATTTTCACTTTTAAAATTTTAAATTATTTTTAAATATAAAATATTAAATTTGATATTTCATAAGTTTCTTTTTCAAAATTTTATTAATTTTAAGTATTTATCACAATTATAATTTAAAATATTTTAAAATTTCATAAAAAATATTTCTAAAATATTTTTTCTTAAAAAATAATATATTAATTATAACATTTACATATAAATATAATTAAAAAAATAGTTAGAGGGTGTGATAAAATCTTATTAATTAAATAATTAAATTTTCTGATGTGAAATAGTTAATTTAAATTTTTTAAATAAAATAATTTATAAATAAATTTATCTAAATATTAATATATTAAAAAAATATTTTTGAAAAGATGAAAAAAATCAAATAATAAATTTAATCAATTCAAAATATCAATGTAACAATTTTATTAAATTAAAAGGTTCATAATATTTTCTTAAAATTAACATAAATATAATTGTGTTAATTATAAAATTATCTAATATAGATTAAAATATGATGACAATTTACATACATTTAAATATATTATAATTAAAAATCTTAAATTTATATTATAAATTATTATAAAATAAAATTAATTAAACATGTATAATACAAACTAGTAATATATATATATATATGTATAAATGTATGTATGTATGAATGTAGGTATGTATGTATATATGCATCTATATGTGTGGAGATTTTAATCATCAAAGACCGAGTAATGCATTAAAACTAAAATTGGGTAAAAAAAATAAGAAAATTGGAAGTAATTATAAGATCTAAACATTTATAATTTGATAAAAGATGGTATTATATACATGAATCACCGATGCATTTTTTAACATATTCATGTACACTGTGCTTGGATGCTGAAGGGAAAGGAAGAGAAAGAAAAGGAAAGGAAAGGAAGAGAAAGGAGAGGAAGATGAAAGGAATGGAAGATGATTTTTTGTTGATTGGTTGGATGGAAATAGAGAGGAAAGGAAGTGTAATAAAAAGTGATTTAAAAATAAAATAATAATATAAAATCATAAGATTACATAATACATGATTAAAATATATAAA
>JANHAO010010113.1:0-17942 GCA_026873985.1 Saraca asoca
AATTTTTAGAATTAACATAATGAAAATACTTTAGAAAGAATTAACAAAGATACATAGAAACAAGGACTTATTTAAAAGAAATCACGCTCATACTTCAATAATTCAAGTCTAGGAACATCAAGATAACTCTATTTTCATAGAGTTATCAATTATTAAGCAACTTAAAGAAAAGAGCATGGTTATCGACTGATCCTGACATAAAATGCATGAGGGTCATGACTTTTCCATTAAGCATCTACATCTCTTTTATATTTGTTAGGCTCCTCATATCAATTATGGCTTAGCATTTGGATAGATTGGCTTCTATACCCCATTCGATAATCATAAAACCTAGAAATTTCCAAGCTTTTACTCTAAATGTGCATTTTTTTTATTCAACCTCATCTGAAACTTTTGTGAAGTTTCAAATATTTCTTCCAGATCTTGCCAGTGCTACTTCGAGGTTCTTGACTTAATTATCATGTCATCTATATATACTTCCATGTTCCTACCTATTTGCTTGACAAAAACCTTATTTATCATTCTTTGATAAGTTGACCCTACATTTTTCAAACTAAAAGACATAACCTTATAGTAGAAGGTCCCTTGATTAGTTATGAACACTGTCTTGCTCTCATCATTAAGATACATTATTAGCTGATTGTATCCTAAAAATGCATCTCCAAAGCTAAGGATTTCAAAGCCTGTCGCATTGTCTATCAGTTGATCAATGTTCAGAAGTGGGTATGAGTCTTTGGGATATGCCTTGTTAAGGTCAGTGTAGTCCACACACATCCTTTACTCTCTTTTAGCTTTTTTCACATGGAATACATTTGCTAGCTAAGTAGTATGTGGGATTTCCTTGATGAATCTTGTACTCAGCAATTTGTCTATTTCTTTTCTTATTACCTTTGGTCACTTGGGACTATAACTCCTCTTCTTCTGCTGCACTAGCTTTATACTTGGGTCAATTGGCAACTTATGACAAGCCATTTTTGGGTCAATTCCTGGCATGTCCATGGGTATTTAGGTGAACACCTCAATATAATTTTATAGGAGCTTGACTAGCTGCTCCTGATTTGTCTTCTATATCTACTCCAGTCTTGACTACTCTTTCATTGTGACCCCTAAAATCTACACCTCTTTTATATCTGAACCTAGCTTTGATTGACAAGGTTCATCATGCCAAATGTCAAGAAATGATGAGTCCCTCATATGGCATTCGCTACTTTTCTTTTCTACAAGTGCTAATTATGCCTTATCAGTGTTTCCTTGGATCTTGGCCAAACTTTCCATATAACATTTCTAAGTAACCTACTGGTCAGCCCGTACTCCTTGATTCCTCCTGTTGTTAGGAACTTCATTAACAAATAGAGAGTTGAGACAATGACTACTGCTTGATTCAAAGATGGTTATCCTAAAATATCATTATAAGTACTATTAGGGGTTGCTACTACAAGGAAAGTGACATCTACATTTTTTGTTAATGGCTGAGTTCTTAGGGTTAGTATCAAAGTCACCATTCTTTCCACCTACACATGCCCTCCTGTGAAACCAATCAAGATGCCTGTTAGGGCTTATACATGATACGAGGAATATTTAAAGCATTAGCAATGTACAAATATAAAATGTTAGCAAAACTCCCCTAATCAATGAGTATCATCTTGACAATAAGGTTATGTAGCAGAGCCAAAATAACATTGGGTCATCATGGTCCATGTTAATGTCCTTAAAGTCCTCCTCAGTGAAACAATTTTGTTCCTTTCTCCTCTTCCCCTCTACTACCATTACTGCTTTGAGATAAAACTCTTCTCCCAACAAATCCTCCAGTAATTGTTTCTGTTGTTCCTAATATGGGAGAGGTTGCTTCTACCTACTTGTCTTCTGGCTGGGCCGTGAGGAACACTCCCTTTCTTTGTTTTCTTATTTCCTTTCACTTGTGTGAAACTTCTTATATTTTGATAGATGCTCTCGCCTTATAGGCACTTCAATTTCATCCTTCAAAGTAACACACTTATCCATATGATGCCTGTAGTCTCGGTGAAACTTACAAAATTTGGATTTATTTGCAAAGGAAAATTTCACTACCACCCTTCGATCAAATAGGCCACAGGGAATAGTCTCATTCTCTATTTTCTTGTTTGCCTTCACCTACGTGAAACTTCTTATATTTTGATAGATGCCCTTGCCTTATAAGCATTTCACTTTCATCCTTCAAAGTGACACACTCATCCGTGTGATGCTTGTAGTCTCTGTGGAACTCATAAAACTTGAATTTATCTCTGAGGGAATTTTAACTGCTTCTATGGAGAGAACTTTATCAACTTAGCTACTCAGACATCTTGCACTATACTTCTTATTGGTGTATTTAACAGTTCATATTTGTTAAATCTCCCTCAAGGAGGCCCTCTTTCCCTCTTCAAAGGCTTTTCTCTGGGAGGCTTGCTATTAGACTATGTGTGCTCTTTCTATCATGGAGTGAGTTTAACTTCTTGAACATTGATATATTTTTCAGATTTGGCCAAGAGCTGTAAGAGAGAGATAGTAGGGTATTTGGTTAACGAGAAGGACAAAATGCCTTGAGTGAAGGCTTGCACTAATCTGATGAACGAACACCAAGGTGTTGAAATGAACCAGGTACTCCTTAAGGGTCTCATAGTGCCCTTGCTAAAAATTAACCATAGCAGCTAAAGTTTTCTTAGAGGCTCTACAGGTAGCAAAGCACATAGAAAACACCTTGGCAAGTTGAAAAAAATTGTCGATTGATTACCGAGGCAGGGTGATAAACCATCATATACTAAATTTTTTTAAAGGTGGTAGAGAAGGCTTGAGACATGATAGCGTCTGGAGCATTTAAAAGTAACATTGATGCCTAAAATGCCTCTAAGTGTTCCTACAGGTTTGTTAAGGCATCATATAAGTCTCTATGAGTTAGTGGTTTGATGTGGCCACGTAATAGAGTAGCCATCATAGCCATTGAAAATAGGTGGTTTTTCTCCTGGCAGGAGGATAGGTGCCTAGAGGTTTAAGTGAGGTTTATAGTTGAGTTCATAAGGTCATAAGGTTCATGGGTATGAGTAATATGGTGGCGAACATCAGCCTCATGTGGTAGAGCAATCGAAACATTGGGCACGAGTGGCCCAATCAAGGTTTGGACCTAAGAGGTTTGTGGAAGGTAATTATAGGGGTGGAAGACAAACAGGTGATAATAGTCATTAGCAAAGAAACCATGGGAAAAGAAGTCTACACTTGTAAGGAGGTGTCAGAGGCAACTGAAGTTACTGGGGATCAAAGATGTGAAAGGTTTAGGTTACTTGTGAAAAAGATGAGGTGACCGGGGTTGGCTTCCTTGAGAACAAGGCTTGGAGGATTAAGGAGTGGTAGAGATAGAGTGGATTGCGCTCAAGCATGATGGTGGGCATCTAACTCCTCACATAACTAGAAAATCTGCTCCACCAATGTGTCATACTTAAGCAAGATAGTAATTCGGTAAGCCTTTTCTGTCATCCAGTCTCTATGGTGATCGTTTCTAGTTCTGTCACAATGACGGTACTCGTCTAGCGATGGAGCATGAGGAAAACCTTGAAAGAGAGCGACGAGATGTGACAACGGCTAAGAAAGCCACAATAAGTGCCAAATGGAACTCTCTGAGTAGTGAGGCTGATTAGTGAAATGATGTGAAGTTGGAAAGAAACTTGGAAGCACAACAGAGTCAGTCACATGTGATGGAAGTGGTCTATCAAGGACGCTCCAATGATCAAGTCAGTATTTCAATAGAGTTTCAATAGTGGAATCAAAATTATATGAAAGAGAGATACTTGTTGGCATATATAGGTGTCAAACTTCTCAATTAGCATGCTCTTGGATGAATGGGGCACTACCATGTGTCTACAACATATTAATAATGTCAGTCATGTTGATTATGTAGGCTTGAGTCACGCATTTTGTCATATGTTATTTAAGCAGTTGTTTCACTAAGCTCTTATTTGGTTAAGTTTCTCCTCTAGGTGATTGACCAAACATGGTCAGTCAATTGACATGGGCTAAGCTGCATGTTGAAGTCGATCAACTTAAGTTAATAGTCTAGAGACTACAGGGTATTTTAGGCTATGTTACAATCAAATTGTGATTATTTAGTATATGTGACAATGATTTAAAGTACATAAACATGAATGCTAAAATATGATACGTGAATTAAAATAAAGTTGGGTTATGTTTTAGTATATCCTTGAAAAAATTTATGTTGATACATATCCTTATAACCTCTTTATAGAAATCCAAAAATTTTTGAAAATTTTTTTGTTGCAACTTTAAATAATGAAGTTGCAAGTTTTTATATATTTATTCCATGCAAAATTCATATACATTTGTAATTTTTTTATAAAAAAAATTAAGATTTTATATAAAAAGTTACAAGTTTAATAATTTTTATGTTAAATTTAAATAAAAATCTGTAAAATTTTTCAATAATTCCAGAGTAAGTGGTTTTAGATGTATGTAGTAAGGTAAATAACCTTCTTTGATTTAAGGGTGGGCAAATGTGATTTGGTCTGGTTTTTTACCTGGATTCAACTTGACTTAAATAGAGTTTGGATTGAATAATGAGGTCCAAGGGATGGATTTATGTCTTAACTTTTAAATGGTCCAGATTTGGTGTGTGTTTGGTGCACTAAAAAAACTAGCTTTTAACTTCTTGACCTAGTCAAATGGCTTTTTTTTTTCTTATTTTAGAGATGTTTGGTGCACTAGCTTTTTGGAAAAAAAAGCTTTCTTTTAAAAAGTTACTCTAAGTGTGTGTTTGGCACACTAAAAAAGCTAGTTTTTAGCTTCTTGACTTGATCAAACAGCTCTTTTTCCCTATTTTAGAGGTGTTTGGTGTACTAGCCTTTTGAGAAAAAAAGCTCTCTTTTAAGATGCTACTCAAAGTAACGAGTAGCTTATTAAAATAGAGCTTTCAATTATTTTTTCTAAATTTATCCATTTTATTTTAATTAATTGACAACCCACTCCCAATTAATCAATATAAATACTAAATAATTTGAAAAGGTAATCTATTAAAAAAAAAATCAAGCCCTTTTTATGTATCAATATTTTTTATAATATTATACTATTTTCAATGTTTACTTTTTTTTTTCACAAAGCTAAAAGAGGACAAAAAAACTCATATACCATTACATATTTGACCTATATCCATTAATTCAATATAAATAAAAAATAAGCAAGTAAATAAATAAATAAATAATAAATATGTAATATAATTAAATATAATTAATTAAATTTTATATAATTATATTCTTATTTTAAATATCTTGATTATATCAATTTGATCTCAATTTCAAAATAAAAATAATATATTTCATATATTTAATAATATCAACATATCCTTTTATGTCATTTTATATTTATGGGCTAGTTCAATAGCTAATTTTACTAAACATTTCTAATACAATCAACTAGCTTATCAACTATCTGCTAACTTTTCAGCTACTTGCGCCAAACAGAATCTAAGTAACGTTTAGTTTATTAAAATAGATCTTTTAATTATTTTTTCCAAATTTATCCCTTTTATTTTAATTATTTGGTAACCCACTCCCAATTAATCAATATAAATACCAAATTATTTGAAAAGATAATCCATGAAAACAAAAAAACTCAAGCCTTATATATCAATATTTTTTTATAATATTATACAATTTTTAATGTTCTCTATTTTTTTACAAAAATAAAAGGGGACAAAAAACTCAGATATCATTACATATTTGACCTATGTCTATTAATTTAACATAAATAAAAAATAAATAAGTAAATAAATAATACATATGTGATGTAATTAGATATAATTAATTAAATTTTAAGTAATTATATTCATAATATCTTAATAAAAGTAATATATTTCATATATCTAATAATATCAATATGTCCTTTTATGTCATTTTATATTTATGAGCTAGCTCAACAGCTAATTTTACTAAATACTTCTAATACAATTAACTAGCTTATCAGCTTTAAGGTTACAGCTAACAGTTAGCAGCCAGTAACTAGTAAAATAACTAACAGCTAGCTTATCAGCTACCAACTAACTTTTCAGCTACTTGCGTCAATTAGACTCTTGAGCTTATATGTAAAAAATTGGACCAATCCGAACATAATTTCATTTATACATATATTCATATTTTTAGAAGTTATTCTTTTTTTTTTTATCACAATATGAATAAGGACACATGACCTAATAAGAAAAAAAAAACTACAAGACTCACCAAAATAAAACTAACTAAATGGTCCAATTTATCCCTAAAACAGAATTTCAAGACAAAAAAAAAATTAAAATATGAAAGCATAAAACAACATTAGACTTATAATTATTAACTTGAGATAGTCATATAAACAAAAAACAAATGGTCATAAATCAAGCCTAACTAGATTAGGTTAGGACAATCCATTGCAAAATAGGATCGAGTGTGGACCTTGAAAAAAAAAAAAAAAAACTCAAATTTACATTTTATATATTATGTTAAATTTTACAAGGGATCGGAATCTGATTTTGCCACGCCCTACTTTTAAGTACAATCGTAGAGTTGCATAATTGTGTCATTTTCTGAACCAAGGTTTTGACTTGGTAGCAGGCAGATTTTGCCTCAAGGGGCAGAGATATATTACTTAATTGGGTCAATGTCTCATTCCTAATCCTAATTTACAAACCTATGTCATGTTATCCTATCGGAAACTGAAAAGAAAAAAAAAAAAGGAAAAATTGGCAGTAGCTGATCATTTCACCTAAAGCAAACCTGGGGAATAAGCCAATCCACATTATCCAAAATTACTGGCCTTAGTTAATTCATGATTTGGTTAATTGGTGCTTGTCTTTCTCCTCTTTTGTTAATGTAAATTGGCGTTGAAGCACTAATTAAGTAATGCTTTTGGTTTCATTTCTTTCGTTCGTTTATCATTTTATGTGATCATTCAACTCTGTCAGCTAAAATCAAGTTAGCGTTTGTTGCATGCATTGGAGTCATGGTTACAGGCAATGTCTCCCTCAGGACTTTTGACCGTAACGGATATACGCGACTTTCATAGTAAATTTCACAATCTTAGTGTTTAGCGTAGTCATAAATGCTTGTCTATCTTACGATATATAATTATATATATATAATAAATTAATAATTTGATTCTTGAAAAATTGACAATGTGTCAATTAATATTTGAAACATTTTTTATATTATCATAGTGTCGAAATATTAAAAAGTGACTTACAATAGACCTATCATCAATCTTCATTGGTCAAAGGAAGTTCATCATATCACCCTTAAATACTTATGTAGACAGCAGAAGTGATGTTGTAAATTTTCCTCATAAAATGAGATTGTATGATACGAGAATACCTAATAAAATCAGCGTGAAAGAATTATCTTTAATTTGAGTCTGTTACAATTTGATGATTAATTTGTGTGTATGAGATTTTGACCACTTGTTAAATTTTATGTTTATTGTTTGGATCTTAGAAATAATATTTGATAATGATAGATTTGGATGATCTAGGTGGAGTTGGAAGTTTGTGGGAATTTTTCAACTCTTATCTTGCTCAGAAAGTTATTAGGTATCTTTGATATATATTTTTAGAAAATTTCTAGATGTGGAGATACTATTTTTTGTTCTTTATGTCAATTAACAGTGGCAAACTCAATGAAACTTTTGATGATTCAGATGATAAAAATGATGTCACTTTAATTTTTAATTAATTTTTATAAAAAAATACATCAACTTTTTGTAGGATTTCATATTAGTTTCACTCTTTAAAATTGATCAGGAGATTGTTATAAATTACTTTTAAAATTTTTAAGACTAAAATAATATAAAAAAAATATTTTTATTAAGACATCATAACTTTCTTAGAGATCAAATTGTTAATTTACTCTTATATACAACTTGGTGGGCAAAGCCCGCAGGCCACACTCACTGCTTCAACGGTGGCTAGATGCACTTAGAAAGTGGTTGGTTGGTATAACTTTTGTCGAATTTATTGGATGTTAAAAAAGATTAAATTATCACATTTAATTTAAAATTAAAGAACGAAATTATTTAGAAATATAATTTTATCTAAAATATTTTTAACTTAATTTTTCTTTGAAAAAAATATGAGTATCTTAAATTTTATGAAAATATTTGTGATAAAATGAAAAGACAAAATTATCTTATAAAACTTTAATTTATCTTTGTTTGTTCTTCTTCATGGCATAATTCTCCCTGTTGCGCAATTCTTCCTCCATTGTTCCAATCAGAGTTTGCTTTGCTACCATCGCCCATCAAAGCTCGCCTTCCAGCACTGACAATGGACCAGCTAAATTTTTTGTTCCTCCATTATTTGTAAAAATACTTCAGTGCTTTGTACCCAATTTCCCAGCCCTTCTCTGTCTTCCATACATTATAGGTAGAAATACCTGGATGGCGCAAAGAAATCTTCAAGGAATGGCAGAGAGCTCCTACTGAATGAAAATTATAATCTTCAACACTAACATCCTAGCACGAAATTTTATATAATTTAGGAGTCCGTTCTTATGTGAAATAAGTTTTGGCATAACTTAAACTTTTAAAAATATAAATTTTTTTATGAAAATTATTTAAAATTATTTGGCTGATAATAAAAATTAAAATTTTTAAAAAGAGGTTTCTCCTCAAAGAAAATAAAATAAAATCTTCGTTATCCTGTTGAAACTTGTGACTTTGACCCCACCTGGAAATCTGCTCAGGCCAAGGAACATTACGTGATTCTGAAGTTTTATTAGTCTCACCTCGTGTAATTTTTTTAAGTACAATAAATAAGATATATTATTTTATTTTGAGACTAGAACAAGTCATCAATTTTTGTAAAAATTTATGGTGATACTTAAATGTATACATTGTCTAATTATTTAAAACATTGACAGTGAGATTTAATTTTAATTTATAAATAGTGAAAAATAAAAAAAAATGATCAAATTGTACTTTAAAAAAAGGAGTTGATAAATTAGAAAAAAAAATCAGTGTCTTAATGCAAAATAATACACATTCTTAACCATTGTTTACTGGGACAGTAGTAGTAGTAGTAGTAGGTAGATTGAAAGGAACAATATAGCTGCTATATAATATGGCAATCATTGACAACATGTTATTTCTACTTAATTGGTCAGATTCATAGCTCCCTTTTTTATGCTTTTTTATTTGTCTTCATTGATTTCATGATAAACTTAAGTAATCCTCCAAAGAAACAAACAGATAAAGCTTCCCATCTGGAGATCAAATCCCTTTACTCACTAAAAATAAGATTAAACCAAATTGTTTCCATCCATTGGACACACATAGATATCTCTAGAGTCTCTTTTCCAAAGATACATTACATTTCCACCCACTCATTAATGTTGTTTTTTTTCAAAAATCACATAAAATCAAGAAAGATCCTCACAAATGTCTAGCTGCAATAACTGTTTACTTCTGTTCATAACATTCACAGTTCTTTCTTTGTTCTTCAGCGTTGAGTCTCAGGACGGACCAGAAACTATGCCAGAAATGCCACAACCTATGCGACCAAGCAAACGTCTTATAATAGTGGTTCTATCCATAATGTTTGGCATAACATTTTGCCTGCTTGCTTATGTCAAGTTCTGTAGAGTCAACTCTGTTGATTTTCTCATCCGAGAAAATCAACCCCAGAATTTTCCTGGATTAGCTCCATCATCTTCAAGATTTTCCGGGATCGACAAACGAGTAATCGAATCACTCCCGTTTTTCAAGTTCTCCTCACTCAAAGGAGCAAAAGAAGGCTTGGAATGCTCCGTCTGCCTCTCGAAATTCGAGGAAACCGAGACTCTCAGATTGCTTCCGAAATGCAAGCACGCTTTCCACATGAACTGCATCGACAAGTGGCTGGAAAATCACTCTAGCTGCCCTCTCTGCCGGCACAGGGTCGACCCGGCCGACATCAAGAGCTTCGCTTATTCGATCAGCTCGAGGTTCCTCCGTGTTCCTTCGAATCTCGCCGACGAACCGAATCTCGAAATCTTTGTCCAGAGGGAACAACAACAGCAACAACAAAATCAAGAACAAGGAGAAGCTGTGCGTATTGATCATAGAAATAGTGGTGTGCACAAGTTCAATCACAAAATTGTAATTTCTGATGTTGTTACGAGGAGCAGGTGGAGTGATCTTAATTCTTCTGATTTACTGTCATTAAACTCAGAGATGATTAATGTTATGTCGAGCAGGAGATTTGATTCGACATCCAACGAGGAAGAGAATTCGTTTACTCTCCTGAATCCTGTTGGCGAGAAAAGGTGTATGTCTGAGATTGCTAATGTTTCGAGATTTGCCGAAATTAGCAGAATGAAGGAAATAGTGGCATTTGGTGGTGGGAATAATGAGAGAGAAGAGAGGTTGCGGAGGATTTGGTTGCAGATTGCAAAGAGGACAGTTCAGTGGTTTGCCGGGAGAGAAACAAGCTCCGTAGAATTACAACACAAGCCATTGGCTTCAAATGTTTGATCATTACGTTGACCAAGTACTAAGTTTCGGAAGGTTTTTTTTTTTTTTTTTTGGGAAATTAGATTTGATATATTTGTAGAGTTGTGTCCATAATTGCTTGTGGTTGCAGCATTTGCATTTTTGAAATAAACATAGGTGGTCATGTATTATTGTAGGCATCCAAAGTCATATATATATATATATATATATTAATTTAAAGTAGTGGGTGACAAAGTTTCATGGTCATGTAGCTTGATCCTCGTAACATGTAGCCTTTCGTCTTTTCACTCAACACTTAATAATTTAGTACTTGAGAATAAGTTAGTCAATTAATTATACATTATCTTAGTTTTGAAAATAACAGATAACACCCACAATTTATATCATATTGAAGCAACCATAAGCAATGGCGGATGCAGGATTTATCGTTAGTGGGGACTGGGGGCCGGTGGTGATTCGTGCTTCGAGGAGAAGCTTCTAGAGAAAATGGAGAATTTGTAATTTGCCCCCTAAAATTTGGATAGACTTATACAAGAATCCAATTTTTCTATCAAATTTTCAATTTAGTCCCTCTACCATATTTCTATTTTTTTTAAAAAAAAATTGAGTGGAGACTTCAGCCCCCACTCGGCCCAATGTAGGTCCACCCCTGACCATAAGTAATAAATCACATAGCACATAAGCAATCAATTCACAAATAAAGGCAACCAAGTCATTCATATTGGCAAACATGATCTATTATGCAATTTGAATAGATGTAGCCAAAAGTACATAAATTTCATAGAATAATATTTTAATTAAAGAGAGGCCACTTCTTTTATTCATATAAAAGCCTAGTTATAGACTTCAGTGTGTGTATAGGAGGCACCAAGTCACACACTCAATCCCTTAGACTAGCACATCAATGCCCACTTTAGGTCAGCATACACTTATCCAAAGAGCATTTTAAGCCAAAATCTTATTGACATAAGTAAATATACTTTTTTTGAGTTGACATAAGGACTTTTCTCTTAATTTAGAAGGGTTCCAATGTATCACAATAAATTGACACAAAGATAAAAATCTAAAGATCACAATCATGCACTTATCTACCCGCATTGGATAAGTTACCTTATTCAAAATTACATAAATGCCTTCAAAATAGGGAGAATAAGAAAAATAATTTACATGTGAATTTTCTCTCAAATTTGTGCTACATGATCTTTTTTTTATACTTGATTTTTATGTTGTGTTTCATCCAAATTCACGCACATTTGCTTGCCAAATTTGGTCACAAGTCTCGATTTGTGACATTCCCCCCACTTGAAAACATCGATGCCTTTATTGATGATTCAATCTGACATATCTTCAAAAATCTTTAGTCTGCTTCCTTTAAGCTCCTCCCTTGACTTTTTCTCTGCTTGTCTCTTTATATTTTGCCAATGTCTTCTCTTTAACACTTTAGTTTGACATTGCTTCTTAAAAGTCTTTGATATGCTTTTTTTCAACTCTTCTTAGGCGTTCTTCTGCTTCTCTCCATGACTTGTTGTCAACAATGAAAAATGAGCTATCTCTATAACTCTCAAGATCATTGTCTTTGTAACTAAGCATGAGCTAGGCATTTTAGGTGCTCCTACTACCGATGTGCCTTACATCCAATGTCCTATTCCTTCGATGTAAGAAACATAAGTTTCATGCATTGTTCAGGTACAAGTCTCATTTCTTGCTGACAAAACATAGCTTGCTTGCAAGTCCCATTTTTGCTCACAAGTCTGCTCACATAGTTTCAACAATCCATCATACTTTACTATGTAATCTGTTATTTGAACAACACCACTCCTTAAATATGAACATGACACTCGATTGATATCTCCACGATCACTCAAACATGACACCTTGATGGCATCCCCCTTACAATGACCTGATAGAGTTGAATAAAAAGTTATATGTCACTCTTGTTCTAACTTGCACATGGCCATGCTTTCCAAGCTCATTACTACAAGCTTCTCTTGTGATTAAACTCTGGTACTCTCAAGCAATGTGAGTTTAAATATTTATAGCAAGTTGATCCTCATTACTAAGTGAATGTTTCTGTATGCAAAAATATTATAATAAGATATGATAAAATAATATGTATGTGTATAGGCAGCTACTCCTCAAACATATACTATGCCTTCTGGCTCCTCCATAGATTTCTCCTTAAAAAGATTTGCTTGCTTCGCACATCTCTCTTGATGTGCCTTGTATACTACTTTTGTTAGTACCATGTGGACTGGTACCTTTGAATCCATATAGTTTTTTATGCAAATAGACTCCTGATAGGAAGGGGATCTACTACGCTTTGTCATTGTCTCACTACTCTTGAGACTTTAGGAATTGAATTGCACCAATCCTAGTGCAAGATGTATCCTCCTTATCAGAACCTTCATCACCACCCTCGTTTCCTTTTTGTGCCTCCTTTTGAAGCTTGGCTTGTAAGACATTCAAGGTAGCCTTTTGTAGACACTTTGCCATTCTACATGGCCCATTACACAAGAAACAGGCTAGGGTCTTAGACTTTACATTATTGTTGAATGTCTGGGATGATCCTAAAACTGGCAAGTGGGAAGAAACTCAATTGCCTCTTCCCTTACTCTTGAGTTTGCCACTCTTATCTAACTCACTGCCACTAGTAGTATTTGAGCCCTTTTCATGAGACTTCAAGCTGAGAAAGCTAATGTCATAGTCAAATAAGCACTCAACTATGATCACTACTTTTGTGAGGCTTTGAACTCTTCTTCTTTGGAATTCTAGTGCAGCTTCTCACGATAAATCATCAATAAAACAAAATAGCTTATCCTTTTTAGTCATGTCCCTTGTGTCTATCATGATAGTTGTGAACTTTTTCACATAGTCCTGAATAGATCCTATCTATCTCAGCTCTTTCAAGTTTTGTCAAGCTAGATAGTCAACATTTTTAAGATAAAAATGCACATTTAATTCCTGGTTGAGCTCTTTCCAAGTATTGATGATACACCTTCCCTCCTGAATCTCTTAGTACCCAGTCTTCCACCAGACCTTAGCATTGTCTATAAGGAACATAATAGCTTAATTAAGTTAAACTTCCTTGGAAGTAATGCCAATTACTTAGAAATATTTATCCATATCAAACACAAAATTCTTGAGCTTGTGCACATCTCTTTCCCCTAAATATGGCCTTGGTTTGGGGATTTTCATCTTTTCTTTTCACTTTCAAGTACCACCCTTAGGTGAATGTTCTCGATGACCATCATTAGTACTTTTATTGAGGCTGTTATGTCACTCATCTTCATACAAAGAGTTGCTACAACATCCTTCACCTTGTTGATAAAATCTTTTATAGCATTCCTCAAATCCTTCCAAGTGTTCTCAATGGCAATAAACTACTCACCGATTTGTGGAGCATCACTAGTCCTCATGCCTTCAACTCTCGCACTAGCTTCAAGATTTGAGACTCGATGCTTGAGAGATTCTTAATTTTTTACCCTTTAAAAGAGTTTAGGAATCTTTTCACTTTCTAAGTTTCTAACAACTTTGAGAACTTCTTTGAGATTCTTGATTAGAACATCAATTGCATCAAAGCATTTGACAAATGTCATTTTCTTCAACATAATAACGTATCGAAAAGGTACTGTAGAAAATAAAGAAACATGGTCTCAACCATGCTTTGATACCAAAGTGTCATAATCCGATAGCTCAATTGTTAGAATATGTGACACTTAGTCTCATCATTTAGCACTTAGTCACTTAGTTCTAAGAAGAAGTTAGCTAATCGATCATACACTATCTTAGTTTTGAAAATAATGGACCACACCCATAATTTATATCACATTGAGGAAACTATAAGTAAGAAATCACATAGCACATAAGCAACCAATTTACATATAAAGGCAACCAAGTCATTCATATCGGTGAATATGACATGTTTATTCAATTTGAACAAATGTGGATAAATGTGGCTAAAAGTGGATCAATTTCATAGGACAATATTTTAATTGAAGAGGGGCTACTTCTTCATTTATATAAAAGCCTTGTTACAGACTCCCAAGTGTGTAGGGGAGGCACCAAGCCACATACTTGATCCCCTAGACTAGTGCCTTGATGCCTACCTTAGGTCTTCAGACACTTCCCTTTAAAAAGCATTCTAAGTTAAAGCCCTAATGTTACAAGTAAACATACTTTTTTTAAATTGATATAAAGGCTTTTCTCTTAGCTTAAAAAGGGCTCTAATGTGCCATAGTACATCAATGTGAAGATAAAAATCCAAAGATCATAATCATGTGCTTATTTACTCACATCAAATAAGTTACCTTAGTCAAAACTACATAAACACCCTAAAATAGGGAAAAATAGGAAAAATAATCTATACATTCATTTTCTATCAAATTCATGCCACATGATCTTCTTTTCATGCTTAATTTTTATGGCAAGTTTTGTTTGAATTCAAGCACATTTGCTTGCCGAATTTAGTCACAAGTCACAATTTGTGACACAAAAGAAGCATATGTATAGTTAGAAATCAATCAACTCAAAAATTGATATGGTGAGTTAAATTTATGAACCGAATAAGTTTAAACTTAATTTTCAAAACTAATTTATTTGCTAAATGAACTAAAGTCGATTTATAATTAATTGACATGTTTGGCTTATAAATTAACTTAATAAATTAATTATACTTAATAATTATAAATATATCTTAAATATAATATTATATATCATGTAATGTATTTAAATGAATTTTAAAAGTATTTTCATATGATTTTAGATCAAATGAACTAAATAAACTGAGCTAATGAACCAATAATACAAACTGATTTGGTTCATTTTGATTTAGACTAAGTTACATGAGCTTTTGGTTCATTTGATTAAATTAAACAAGTTATCAAGCTAAGTCATATTGTTTATAGATTTAATTCAAGCTAAATTTGAATAAAAAAAAAATGGTTCATTTGAATTTGAGTCAAGTTTCAAATTGAGTTAAATTCATATGAGTCAAATTGAATTGGTCCATAACTTAACTTAATTTAGTTTGTATCTGCATACATAGAGATCTATGTCTTTGATGTAAAGATGGCAATTATATCAAAATTCAACAAATTTCACCTGAACCAATAGATATTTTACCTAATAGGTCAAACCCCAATTAGATTCATCAATTAATGGTCTAGATCTGGACTTAACTATAAAATATCCACTAAATCTTGAATCTCTTTTGTATTAAAATTAGACTAGCTTGTTGTCTTGTATTGGAAAATATTGAGACCATATACCTTTTCCATTAGCTTTTCATTTTTTTTCCTTAGAGTAAAATCATTAGTTTTCAATGCTCATTTTCTTTCTTATTTCCTTTTCAAACATCCTTTTGGATAAATATCCTAGAAAGAGTTCTTAACACTCCAATTATTGTGATAATTTTTTTATATGTAATTTTGGATCCTCTAAAATATAAATTATGCTATTTTAGTCCCCCCAATATAAAATACTTGATTTTGGTTCTCAATATTTCAATTAGCTTGATTTTAATTATTCCATTAGATTCTCACCCAATTGTTAATAAAAAAGCTAATATAGAGTCAAATGAAGTGTTTTATCCATTGTAATATCACTACAAAAAAAAAAAAAAAAATTCTGATGAAAAATAATTGTTGCTTAAATCACTGTTGAAAAATTTTAAGGGGATTTTTTAGAAAATTTTATTTTTCCCTTTTATTCGTTAAATAATTATAATTTTTTTAAATTATTATAACTTTTAAAATAATTTCCATTAATTAATTAACATCAGGAATTATTTTTTTATTTTTAATTATAATTTCAAAATATTATTATTTAATTAACAAAAAAATATTAAACATATGATGTATATGAATAATTATAAATATATAAAATTAGTTAAATAATCTATAAATTGTATTATTTAAGTTAAATAATGTATAAAACATATTATTTAAATTAAATACATAAAAATATCACTACATCTTAAGATTAAAGAGGAACACATCAATCTCTAGATCTTGTGTAGCATCCTCTTGCTATTACTGACTAATAAGTCATTCAGTATCTTCAGCCATATGTGGTATCATCCATCCATCAGTTATTGATGTATGTGATGATGATGCCCTAGCTAATGGTGATCGAATCACCTATAATGGTGGCTACAATGGTGATAGGTACATATGTAAGTGGGAGGTTGCTGGTAACTATATGGATCAAGAGGAGGTGATAACCACTAGCTCTACTATTACTGCCGAATCTGTAGAAGCTACTTCATCTAAGAGTAAATGACCTATATTTGCTACTACATCTTAACAATAATGTGCATGAGTTGCTGCATCGTAGTAGGTGAAACTCTCTTAGAGTGAGATGTAGTGATGGATACAACCATCTCTATAGTGGTCTTAGACCTTAACCTATAGATTTGTTCCTTTTTCATCCGGCCTATGGTGTCTACCCATAGATTAAGGTCAAATGGTTAGACCACTTCACCAGTCGTCTCTGCGATGCCCTCAGTGGCTCCTTGTCCTTCTTTCTTTTGTTAAAGTTCTCTTGCAAATTGAAATAATTAATTATTTGATATTATAAATATAATATTTTACTACTAAACATATAATGCAATAATAACAAAATTTCAAGTTAAGATAAGCTACTTACATAAGATTGTCTAACTTTACGTAAGACCCACTGGCCATCCCTCTAGATATGGGTGTGATAGAACAAGCTATCCATAGGTGGCTTGAGCCCAGTCTTAGTTATCTACATAACATGAAAAATTTCATAGATAATATAGATTGTGCTATGAATGTGACTACAACAATGTAAATGACATAAATAACATTGAGTTGAAATAATAATACCATGGGCACCCCAATGCTTTATGTCAGGTCCCTTAAAGGAAATAATAATTAATCAGAGTTTAAAATTTTAACTAACTTTGGATCTTGTCCTTTTTTCATTAGAGAATTTATATATGCCTTTGTATTATATATATTTGGATTCAATAATAAAGTAGTAGCAAGGTTTATATGTAGCATAATAATAAAGATCTAAAACATAGATTTTTAAAGTGGTTCAACTTAAATTGAAACTGCAATTCAAGTCTACTCCACTTGATCTTTCTCAATTGAAAGACTTTTTCAATTGAAAACAAAAAACTATCAAGATTTACCAGGCTCTTGAAATGTCAATTTATATCAAACACACAAGAACTTACACAGGCTTCTTGCTAACATAGAAGAATTACAACAAGTTCTTCTAAATCTAAACAAATATATAAGATTTTAGAACAGGTACTTGCTAATAGATACTTGCTAACCTATACAAGATTTCTAAATTCCTAGAAATCTTAAAACAAAAAAATATAAATAAGAAAAGAGTATGAAATACAATAACACTGGTTTGAGATGAAAATCTCAAACAAACTAAGATGAACTCAGTAAATCTTGATCCAAAAGCTTGATAAAATCTCAAAAATTGATGAG
>JANHAO010010114.1:0-17900 GCA_026873985.1 Saraca asoca
ATATTTCACCAGAAAAACATCTAAAACAAGTTATCAAGAAATTTCCAAATTTCATCAACTACTCATTTCCAGTCATTCACACAAACTTCTTGATAACTATCAAACCAATTACTATGGAATAAAACTAATGTTCTAGGATTACTCACCGGGTCTCAAAGGGCCTACCTTTAGCTTGTCGCTGGCCAAAAAGTTATCGGTAGCCCAGAAGGCCAAGCTGGCCGAACATAACAGAAAATAGGGGAGCTGAACGTCTCAAGCTACCCAAAGCCACATAGCCCAAAAGAGGGTGCGGAAAGGAGGAAGAAGAAGGCGAGAGAAGTTATCACACCAGAGCCACCATGTCCGGTAGAGGAAAAGCTTCAAAATCGAAGCCTATTTCAGTCGAAAAAGAAGGAGAGAGCCAGTGGGAGGTGGCCAAACTCCATCCAGTCAAAAGCCAACTCAATCATTGCTGGAATGCTCGCTGGTGACCCTTAACCTCCGGAAGCTTTCCCCGGAGAAGCCATGACCCAAGAAGAAGCATACGGCCAAAGAGAAAGGCTGAAAAACTAAAGAGAAGAGGAGAAGAAAAAGAGGCCACAGGAGGGAGCTGGAAAGATCCAGAGAAATCAAAAAAAATGTTAGCCCAAGAAATTGGCTACCGGTTGGGCCAGTTTCCCCAAAAAAATTTCACTTTAGCCCCAAATTTTTGTGTTATTTCAAACTTTGCCTCACCCAAAAATAAAAATTTTTAATTTAGTCCCTATTAATCTTTCATTTTAGTCCTTCTAAAATTTTAAATTTTATTTAAATTTTCCTTTTTATTTTTTCCTAAATTTTTCAGGTGTTACAATTAGAATTGGGACCTGACAGTTGGAATTAGAGCCTTGGCTCTTGATACTTCTTTTGTTTGATAAGGATATAGATTCAAACTTAACTATTTTCTCTCGTTGTCCATCCTTGAACAATCCAGCTTCTTTTGATTCAGAAAACTTTGATTTTGGAAGTACAAAATTAAAATCTTTATTAAAGCTTTAGATGTTGATATGCCAGAAATTTTGGAAACTGGTTATGAATATCCTATGATATCTATTAATAGAACTCTAGAACCAAAGTCTAAACTGCTATGGATTGATGAAGAGGAAAGAAAACATTTTCTTGCCTTCAAATTAAAATGGATTATTGTTAGTACACTGTTTACTAATGAATTTCCAAAAATTTTAGAGTGCAAAATAGGAAAAGAAGCTTTAGATACTCTAGAGATTTTTTACAAATGCAGAATTAAAGATGAGTTCAAAGAGGAAGAACAACACTGCCTAATGGCCAAGCATAATGAAAATTTACAGGTTTTGCAATATCCTTTATCTTTTTGTAATTCCTATATTAGTGACTCTAATAGTGATTCCAGTAATCAAGTAGATGATGATGATTCAAATGATCTATATGAAGAAATTTATGAAGCACTGACCAAAGCCAATAAGGAGATAAAGAAATTAAAGAGTCAGAATGAAACTTTGGTAAAAAAGATAAAGAAAATTAAAGAAGAAAATGCTAATTTGAATGTTCTAGCTGAAAAATTAGTTAGTGACAACAAAACTTCTGAGCACTGTGACTCCTATAAGCTAGAGATAGAAAGATTGAATAAGATGTTACAAGGCTTTGCTGAGAGTAATGAAAAATTAAATGGTGTACTTGAAAATTAGAAAAGCTTACAAAATAAAAATGGCTCAGGATATAGACAGTAATAGCCTAAAAGATCTAAGAGATGGAACCCTACCTAGATCACCTGCTATTATTGTAATCATAAAGGCCATCATATTAGAGATTGTCCATTTAGGAATGGAACATATTTTCTAAGACCAAATGAAAAATTGGTATGGTTGCCAAAATTATCTACTGCTAAGAAAGTTTCTACTATACCTATTAAAAAGTTTAGACCCAAAACTTACTGGGTACCAGCCAAGCAAATTTGATTCTAGTTTTGTAGGTCTGTGTGAGAGAAAATAAGGCAACTTATGATGAAGAACAAAAGTTTAACTCACCACAAGACAGATATTGATAAATCTCATACAATTTTCAGTAAATTATATTATTTTTTATGTTTGATTTGTATGTTGCAAGTACTAACTTGAGCATCGAAAATGTTGTTGAGTTTGTTTTGCAGATACATGAAGAGAATTTGAGACTTCAAGTGATTTGAGATCCCACCTGGTTATTTAAATAATAAGAAAAACCTTAGAAAAACTGAATTGATGAACCCCTTGATCGATTTCGATTTATCCAATTTTTTTAAGAGTTTTTTAATCGATTGCATAATCGATTCACTTATCAAATAATGCACATTATGAATCGATGCCTACATCGATTCACACGATTTTTCAAACCTTCAAGAAGACACAAAATTTTCAAATTTTTTCTAAATACTCATGGATGAATTGATTACCTAATCGATTTGCAGAATATCAACTCATATATGCACCGATGCTGCAATTGATTCCCCTATGAATTTTAATGAATAAATTTGAACCCAAATCAATTCATTAGTGAATTTTTGCTCTCTGAATTGATTCACAAATCAATTCAAGGTGTGATATTATAAATGCCTGAATCAAAGTTGAATTCATTTTATAGTAACCCTTCAACACCCCTTAGCCAATTCTCTCATCCTCTCCTTCTAAAAATCCCCAAAATCCTCATTTTTAAACCCTTTTTCACCAAAATATTTCCATAGAAACATAATTTGTAAACATTTCAACTGATTAATTTCACTAAAAATGACCTAAATCAAAAAGCCCCAAATCAAACCCAGAAAACCCTAGGTATTGAAACTGCACTTCCTTTAACAATCACATCACAATGGCAAAAAGGATCAAGCTAGTAGCAAAACGCAAGGACAAATCACCTATGATGGCTACTCGATCAACTAAAGAAGAATCATTCTTCCAGTCCTCAAATGAGTATGCTGCCTATCTCTCCTTAGAACATAGAAAAATTGAACCATTGAAATGCTTCAATGACCAATTGTTGAAAACAACCCATTTACCTGAATTATTAGCAAAGTATAGGCTAGAAAAATTTCTGACTTTCAAAGAAACAGCCTACCTTAGATTAGTGAAAATGTTTTATGCTAATCTTATTAATGTGGATGGTAAATTATCTTGTTATGTGATGCATAAACATATGGTGATTGATTCTGAATCTTTTACTAATGAATTTGGTATGAATAACATAATTCCAAAGCTTACTGCAGCATCTTTCCCTGATTACAATAAGGAACCAGCTGTTAGAATGTTATTTCCCTATTCCACCCCAAAAGATGGTAGTGGGAAATTGCTAATAACTGGCTTATCTCCTGAAGACAGGATCCTATACTATGTTGTGTGCAAGATAATTCTGCCAAGGATTACCAATTTCACCCAAATTGTGGAAGATGATTTATTTTTAATGTGGAATATCAAAAAATAAATTGATTTCAACTTTCCATATTTTATTTTGAAATATATGGTTGAATGTTCCAAAAGAACAAACATTGATTATCTTCCCTATGGCATGATCCTGGCATCATTTTTTACCAAATTCAAAATAAAACTTTTTGATGAGATTTTGTCTTCACCACCAAATGCAATTACAATGATTATTGCATCATATTTACACAAGATGGGTTTTAAATAAAATGAACAAGGGAAATGGACTAAAGAAGGATCTAGGCCTACACAATCATTTGGACAAATTTCAGGCTCAGCTGTAATTTCTACTGAAAAAGCTAGATTAACTGAATTGATAGAAAGGATGCACAAGCACATGACTGATCAAATAAATGAGATTTCTAACACTCAAGAAACATAGTTTGACTTTATGGAAGAAAGGATGTCTCATTTAGAAGAGGAAAGTCCCAAAAGAGATAATGAGACAAACCAAGGCTTAAATCCCTTGAGGTTCAAGTTCAAGAAATCAGATTGAGGCTATAATAATAAGATGAAGATGCAGAGCTTCAAAGGATTGATGAACCTCCTGCAGGGTAGTCTTATTTATGCTTGTTTGTTTATCTGATGTGTATCCTTTAGTCCCATTTTCCCCTATATTGTTTTTACTGTTGTTATTATGTTTTTGAAACTATATTTTGATATGTGATGTATTCTAGATACTTTGATATTTTCTGGATATTTTGATACTTTTATGGATATTTTAATAATTTCATGGATATTATTATTTTCATGGATGTTGAATTTAGGTTTTATGTTGATACTTTGATATTTCTGGATGATTTAAATATTGTCATTATTTGTTATTACTGAAGTTATACAAGTTTTGTACACTTTATATTGGATATTTTATCCTTTACTTTGGATTTTATTCTGATATTTTAATTCAAGTTGATACATGATTCTTTTGACATGTAAATGCATATTAAATCCAGATGAATGTATGCTATTTTTTTTTTACATTTTTTGGTATATGTTTTTTATCTTATTACTTTTTGATGTGTGAAAAGAGGGAGAAATATGGAATTTTCAAAAAAAATTCAAAATTTTCAAAAATCCCATAAATTTTATATGTCATTTTCAAACTAAAATATTTTTTAATGAGATATTATTTTTAATTAAAAAGGGGGAGAAAAATTAAAAATTAAAAATTGTCATAAATTTCAAATTTTTTAATAAAGAAAATTTTTTGTATTTTAGTTTGAAACTAATCTAAAATTGTTTGTTACAATAAAAAAGGAGGAGATTGTTAGCCTAGGTTACCTTAGCTACACTTATTCCTTAGTTCTGATGTTGAAAATAATTTTAATCAATTTTTCACATTACTATTTGATATTATATTTCACTGCTTATTTTAATTTGTTTTGTAGGTTTCAAAGTATACATTTGTGATTTAAGAAGATCAACATTAGAAGTAGGAATTATTTTATTTTATAAGATTTCTTGTAAATGAATTTCAAAAGAAGTTTGATTTAAACAAATATTTTCAAAATGAGGTAAAAACACCACTTGAAGAAAATAAGATTTTATAAAAACTATTTTACATAATTGAAATTGATTCATGTTTGAAAATCTATACGAATGAATTCATACATTAATCCATGAAGAATAGTTTTGAAAAATTCTTATAACCGAAGGCTGGGATTTTTCTTTGAATCGATTCAGTAATTGATTCACCAACTGAAAATCAGTTATTCTATTATAATTTGTTACAACAATTATAAAAGCTCAATTACCTTTACTTCTTCAATAGTTTTAAAGTTTTACATGATTTTCTCTCTCCTTCAAGTGCAAAATTCTCAAAAAGAAAAGTGCTAAACTTGATTTCTCTCTACCTCACAAGAATTTTGGAATCTAATTAAGAAATTCTGAATCAAAGTTTTATTGAATTCATCTTAGCTGTTTGAGATTTCATCTTAAACCTCTGGTATTGTATTTTACTTTACCCTATTCTTTTCTTATATTTTCTTTTAAGATTTCTAGGTTAATAGAAATCTTGTTTAGGCTAGCAAGAGCCTATTATAATTCTTATATTTGTTTTTAGGTTTAGAAGAGCATGTTTGTAATTCCTCTATGTTAGCAAGATTCCTGTAATTCTTGTGTTTGTTGTAAACCGGCATTTCAAGAGCTTAGTTTAGATCTTGATGTTTTTCTTTAATTGAAGTGGTAATCTAGCTGAAAATTATCCAATGAAGTATACTTACATGATGGTTTCAATTCAATTTGAACCACTTTAAAAACTTGTGTCTTAATATTTACTTTTCTGCTTCTACATTCTTAATCTTGCTGCACAACTATTAACTTTGTTGTTTACATATTCACCAATTAATATTCTACTGTGCCTCTTAATTGAAAAGAATTGTTGATGGTGAAATTCAGTCCGTAGAGGGAGGATGAATCTCGGCCAATGAGTAGTGAGTTTCGGGAATCAATGCCGCTTCTGAAGTGTTATGAGAGGTGAGCTAGGAGGAAGAGAAGTGGTGGTTTTTGACGTGGTTTGGCTAAATCCGGACGGTACCGGACCCTACGTCCACGACGGAGATTTTATTGATATTGAGTAATTTTGTAGGAGTTCTACTTACAAGATTGTCCTCTGCTTTTCCTCTCTCTCTGATTGTCCCCCTCTCTTTCTAACAATGTAATCCTATTCATAGAGGGAAGAGGTTACATGCATTAATTACAAGCTACAGTTGTATCATACCAAATAAATGAGAAAAGACAATGAAAAGATCATATTCTGACTGTAGGCTTCTCAGGCCAGCTTGTAGGCTTATTGCCGTTATCGTGTCAAGTAAGATACTCTGATATCTCAAGCGAGAGTTCCTGGCCTTGGAGATGCCGTGAGGGTCGTTGTAATGAGGAAGCGGGTGCGAGTAGAGCGATCAATTATTGTGTTGAGTCAATCCCAGGCCTTTTATCGCTGGGTCACGTTGTCGCTGGAATACTATTTTGTGGACTGTTCCTCGCATCGTTGTTGTATTGTGACGAGCGGGGCGAGGTGCCTGGAATTATTTTACTGTTTCTACCTTCCGTTAGCCGAAGCGAAGCCTCTCGAGAGCTTTTGGTTGAGGCGCAGGAACTGGCCTTCGTTTCCTCGGGGATTTATCCTTGCGAGGCTATTTTTGTATATAACATAAGCCCCTCAACTCTCGGTTTACGTTGTGGACCAGGAGTTGCATATTTCTGAGGCTAGATTCATATCTTCAGCTAGTGTCCTTCTCTGACCAAAGTGTCATGTCGGATGTCTTTCCATTCTGCTTTAGGCCATGCTTTCTCCTGTTTGCCATTTTTGGCCGTTGGCATGGCACTGCCGCTCATTTTGGGCTGTCGGATGAAGATTTGGCCAGATTCTTTCTGGATTCTTCACTGGGCTAAGTGGGTCTATTTATAGCTTGGGGCATTCTTTTTTTTGCCTCAGAGAAACTTAATGGAGGAGACTGAAGAGCCTCCTATACTTTTTGATGTTTTGGCTTTTGGCAAAGCTTGGTGAGACATGGATGGCTTGTTGCATGGTGGCGGGAGACACAGATGGCCCATTGCATGTGGCCTCGGCACAGACTCAGCCTGGCGGGGCTTTTACGATGTCTTCTAGCCACTTCCTCTGATCGTCGCTGGTAGTTCTACTACCTGGCCTGCTGGTTCTGGGGACGCTCTAGTTCCAACCCAGACAGGTGCACCGGTAGAGGAATAAGCAGGAGGGACTATGGGCTACTGCTCTGTCACTAGGAGTGGGCTTAGAGACTGGCCTTTGTCCCTACAAAACCTTCACCTCGCTTGTCAAGGTCTTTTTGTATGGGTTCTTCTCCTTTCAGATGTATGTAACATATGCTTTATGCATTGTTGTATGTAAATTTGCAACAATTAATAAGAACTTCTCTTTTAGCCAGTTGGATGAGCTTTATTTTCTGAATGCTTCAATCTGTTGTGAGTGAGGTCACGAGAGAGCTACACTTCGAGAAATACACCCATATGAGGGCTGTGGGAATTTATTCACATGAGAACCGCGAGAAATTCGTCCTTATGTAAGCTATAGGATTTTATCTGCATGAAGGCTATGAGTAACTCATCCGCATGAGAGCTGCGGGTGATAATGATTTTGTCTTAATAACGACAAGGTGAATACCATTCACTGAGTTTTTGATTTTTGAAGCCTTGGGGTAGGCTCAAGGGCCGTCGCACCCCCGGGTGTAGCGAGGTAGGCTCAGAGGCCGTCTCACCCTCGGTTATTATTTATGTTTGATTTTTGAAGCCCTTGGATTTGTTTTGAGTTTCGAAGCCTCGGGGTAGGCTCAAGGGCCGTCGCACCCCCGGGCATAGCGAGGTAGGCTCAAAGGTCGTCGCACCCTCGATTTTGTTTTAAGTTTTAAAGCCTCGGGGTAGGCTCAAGGACCATCGCACCCCCGAGCGTTGCGAGGTAGGCTCAAAGGCCATCTCACCCTTGGTTCTATTTTTTGCTGTGGCGAGGTGGAAATCGTTCGCTTGTAGTGGGTATGCGATAGTGAGGTGAAAACCATTCACAGAGGACACTGTAGCGACAGAGTGAAATCTCCTTTGCTGTAGCGAGTTTGTGAAGATAGAGAGGAGACTTTTTGTCTGCATAATGCTTAGGCCAATCGGCCATGTTCATTGATTCAATCGATACAACCAGACACCACTGAGAGATTATAGGATTTAGAATATGGTCCTAACGGAGGGCTCAGGCTCTTAGGTAATAACTCACTGAGCTTGCTGAGCGCGTTGTCCTGGTGGTCTTACAACGTAATCCTGTAATCGGCCTCTCCTGATGAGGCATTCGATGGCACTTTTTAGAGCATGGCACTCAGAGGTGGTGTGCCCAGCCTCATTGTGGTAAGCACAGAATCTGCTTTGGTCTCTGGAATTAGGGGACGATCTCAATGGTTAAGGTTTCCCAAAATCCTTGTTATGCGTTTCTGCGATGAAGATTTTGTCCTGGGTATCTAACAGGATGTTATAGCTCTCGAAGCGGTCTCTGGGCCGCTGAGGTTTTGCCTTCTTTGCGAGAGGAGGAGTGGAGCTCTCATAACTCTCGCTACCCCTCTTTTTGCTCGTGGAGGGGCCGCTATTGCCCCCTTTATACTTGGGATCCTCCGTTCTGAAGGTTTCTTCCCACCTTATTTGTTTGGTTGCCCGATCACAAAATTCAGCGAGGTCTCGAGTGGGGGACTTGTAGAGGCCTCTGTATAGTTTTTCGTCTTTACAAAGTCCCACTGAGATGGTTGTCAGAATACTTTCCTCCGAGGGATTTTCCATGGAGTTTGCCTCATGTCTAAATCAATCTATATAATCTTTGAGTGACTCGTCCCTGCACTGGAAGATCATTGCAAGATGGTAGGGAGGTATGAGTTGTCTCTTCAGCACTCGATACTAGTCAATAAATTTCTTCTGGAAATCCTCCCAGCTGCCAATACTGTGTGCGGGGAGGCATCTAAGCCAGGCGTGAGCTGCTGCCCCTAACGTGACAGGAAAGACACGGCATTTCATCAGGGGTTCAATCGTCTGGAGGTCCATTTGAGTGTTGAACGCGTCCAGGTAATCATTTGGGTCGCTGTTCTCTTCATATAGCGGGATAGCGGGCACCTTGAGTTTCTGTGGGAAAGGTTGTTTCTCAATTTCCATAGAAAATAGTGAGGTCTCTTCATAATGCCTCTGATTATCCTGAGGCTATGGGCATTCTTTGAGCAATTTCAGCCTTTGGAGAACCTCGTCCATTGCCGGACGTTGACTTTCACACTGAGGGGTAGAGCTTTCCGCACGCTATGAGCCCCCCAGTCACTGGTTGTCGCAATCATCGCAGACTTCTCTCTGAGCTTCTTCTCGAAGCTGTTGGAGTTGCACCAAGACTTCTTCCTATCTTTGGGCATTCTGTGCTTGTGCCTGGGTAAGTGCTTTAACAGTTTTGGCCAACTCTTTGACCGTATTTTTTAGGGTCAATCAGGACTGATCAGGCATTTTCACCACTTGTATTTCAGGCACGACAGTATGCTTTTGAGAAGCTGAAGCTGTAGAACTCTGGGTTGTTCTTCCCCTGGCCATTGTTGAACGACAGAGGAGACTTCAAAGAGCGGATGATCCCCACAGATGGTGCCAAAATGTTGATGGTGAAATTCGGTCCGTAGAGGGAGGACAAATCTCGGCCAACAAGTAGTGAGTTTCGAGAATCAATGTCGCTTCTGAAGTGTTATGAGAGGTGAGCTGGGAGGAAGAGAGGTGGTGATTTTTAACGTGGTTCGGTTAAATCCAAACGGTACCAGACCCTATGTCCACAACAGAGATTTTATTGATATTGAGTAATTTTGCAAGAGTTCTGCTTACAAGATTGTCCTCTGTTTTTCCTCTCTCTGATTGTCCCCCTTCTCTTTCTAACAATGTAATCCTATTTATAGAGGGAGGAGGTTACATGCATTAATTACAAGCTACAGTTGTATCATATCAAATAAATTAGAAAAGATAATGAACATATCATATTCCGACTGTAAGCTATGGAAGTAGGCTTCTCAGGCCGGCTTGTAAGCTTATTGTCGTTACTGTGTCAAGTAAGATATTCTGATATCTCAAGTGAGAGTTCCTAGCCTTGGAGACGCCGTGAGGGTCATTGTAACGAGGAAGTGGATGCGAGTAGAGCGATCGACAATTGTGTTAAGTCGATCCCAAGCCTTTTATCGCTGGCTCGCGTTGTCGCTAAAATACTATTTTATGGACCATTCCTCACATCGTCATTGTATTGTTATGAGTGAGGCAAGGTGCCTGGAATTATTGTGCTGTTGTTGTCTTTCGCTAACCGAAGCGAAGCCTCTCGAGAGCTTTTAATTGAGGCGCGGGAACTGGCCTTTGTTTCCTCGGGCATTTGTCCTTGCGAGGCTATTTTTGTATATAACAAGAATAAATTTTAATTTCTGTTCAGATCAAAAAGAAAAATCAAGTTCATGTAAAGGAGTATACAAATTCCCCCAAAGGAATAAGGGCCAGATCCGTGATTTCTATAGTTTATTTTCTAATTCTCGAGACTTGATAGTATTTATGCATGAATGTTAGACATTTATGAAATGTCTCAATTTTTATGTTTAAAAATTATGTTTCCCAAGTTCCTTAAATTTCATTCTTTAGAAATATCTATTCAATTATTTTATGAATATTATTTTATAGTTCCTAAAAATCTTAAAATCATTGTTTATAAAAGAATTATGTATTTATTCACATTTTCCCATAGTTTTATTTAATTAAATATTATTTTTATATTATGAATCATGATTAGTTTAAAGGATTAAATTTTTCCATTGAGATTTACATTTTTATAATTAGCAATATTATATAAGCATGTAACATGCATTATGAAGGATAGAAACAAGATGAAGATACATATGTGATAGTTATGGTTAGTGAAGAATTTTTAGTATATGATAAAGAGATGTTTGTGTATATAAACTAACAAGTGATATTGGAAGACCTATATGTACTAAGAGATGTATATAGACTCCCATACAATAGGGAGTTATGGGACAAATGGTCAACCATGCAATAGGGGGTTATAGGATATGATGCATTAAGGCACAATAAGACAAGAAAGGTCCCATTGGACAAGATAAGAGAAGAGAACATCATTCTTCCAATATCCTTATTGTCAATATGATCAAGAGAGAAAACTATTCACAATTATCATATAAGACTTGGTATAATATGATTTATGTTTATTGTATGATCATGATGAAAGTAAAGAATTAGAAATATTAAGAATACATAGTAAGGATGAGATCAAGTATGAAAGTATTGGAGGAGATTGTGAATATAATCAAATTACATGTTCATACACATACACACACACATTATATGTATAAATGTGTTTATATTTACATGTATGACTTAAAGAAATTTTCAACCCATAGGTGGGTTAGTCATCCTCCCTAAAAAATTTTTGATTTTTAGCAACACTTAACCTTACAACAATCAAAAACTATAGCTTATAACTAGATTAGGCAACATTTTTTTTTATTGTTGCCTTTGTTTCTAATTTTAGGCAACAATCACTTAAAATCATTGACATAAATATAATAGACAATAGTTTTTTGGGTGTTGTAAAATTTTAATTAATAGATAACAATTAAATTATGTTGCTTTATAAAAAATTTTATACAACAATTATATAATTGTTCCCTATTAATTTAATTGATAATAATTTAATTATTTAATTAGTAATATAAGAAAAAACATACACACACACAAATAATAAACTTCAATAAGATGCCTTACTCTTTGTAGCCTGTGCAGAAACTTCAAACAAACCTTAAAACATTATCGTTTTCTAATGAATACGATAACAATGACTACTGAGCTTCATAATTTCGAAACTGAAAGTAGCTCCAACTCCTTTTCGTCTCTGCCAACCTCTCTTTCTTCTCCATCACAATGAAACGCACTTCCAAAGGCTAAACGATAGGACTCAAAGTCTAAGAAGACCAAACACATTCGAGACTCCAACAAGCATCCTCTCTATTGCGGGGTTTGAATATAGAATTAGGGCAAATGGGTGGCTGAAATCCGTGAGCCGTGCAAGAAATTGTGCATATGGCTCAGAACATTCCTGACCCCTAAAATGGTGGCTAGAGCACACAACGTCCCTGTATTGAGCATCAAAGGCAACTTTGCTATTCTTAACTTCCTTGAACTTGTGCATTGTCTTCCTCGCCCTATCTTGCTGGCCCTACGAGATGTCTAGGTGGCGGTGGCTAAAGCTGCTTAGATGGATAAGTTTAACTTTCCCTCATCATTATTGGCTTGTTCGACATTGTCGTCATCTTCTTCGCTAGCTTCATTGGTTTTGACAATGGATTTGTCGACCAAGTCCGATGACCTGAGTGAGATTACAGAGTTGTTTAGGTTACAAGCAGAGTACAAGGCAGTGGAGCTTGGAAAGGAGTTTGTGCTAATGGATTTAATGGATGCATAGGGGATTTATTAGCTACCATGGTTTCAAAGCATGAAGACTGCAATAGGTATATCACTGATCAACTGAAAGTTTCAGAAATTGAAATTGCAAATAGTTTTAATAGCTTGTTGTGGAATTACTAGGTGGTCTTTCTTTTGGTGAATGTGTGGTTTGTGTTCTCTCTTCTAATCTCAATCTATGTGCCTCTGTGTTTCTGAGACCTTCTTTGTTATTTTTTCTTGAGGGGGCTACAACACACTCTATTTCTGTTTTCTTGGTTTTGTGTTTTTTGTCATTTGTTTGTGTATCCTTTTCTTTGAATCCAAAATGTAAATGGTAAGAAACAAAAGTAAAAGGAAAAATGTGACAAATCTTTCTTCCTAAAGTTCATATAACAAGTTGCAAATTTTATTATTTCTATGCTAAACTTTCCTAAAGTTTCTTGGGAACTCACAAAATGTATAAGTGTCTGAGCTTTAAAAAAAAAAGGCCAGCTACTTTAACTGCAATGCCATAGATCAGTCTTCTCTCCATTTCATAGGTATTATCGTAACTTTCTCTTTGAGAGCATGTTGTGCATCTTACTACCATAGAATCCAAGGGAATAAAAAAGACAAATTCCATTTTAATTGACAATGAAGAAACAAAGGAAGAGGGAGAAGAAGAAAATGGCAGTAGGGAAAGAAGAGGTAGAGATAATTGAAGCTCGTACAGACAAGAGGGAGTATAGAAGGATCATTTTAAGAAACTTTCTTGAGGTGCACCTCATTAGCGATCCTGATACAAATAAGGTCATTTCTCAAATTTTGATTTTGTTCCCATTTTTGCAATCAATTTATCTATTTGTTTTTTATTTGAACCTTTTTTTTGTTTTGTTGTTTTTACAGTGCACTGCTTCCATGAACATTGGTATTAGGTACTTCTGTGATCCAAATGGCCTTGCCCATTTCCTTGGTAAGTGTTGATATTCCTATTTGCATGTGATTTTGATCTTTTACTAGTTTGTTAATTTGGAGTTAACTTTTGTAATAATTCTGTTATAGAGAACTATTATAAACTTTAGTTATAGATAGCTTATCAACTAAACTATTGTCTAAGTGATAGGTGGAAGAATGATCTTTAAATGGTCAAATAGGAACTTAAGTTTAAAATTCGCTAGCTTAACATTATGTTACTTAGGCGGGTTCAAAATTACATCCTCATCACTTGATTTATGTTTCTTACAGAGCACATGCTATCTTATGCCAATGAAAAATACCCATTGGAAGATAGCTACTCCAAGTACATTACTAAGGTAGATGTTGCCATAATTTTTAGGTTTCTAAGCCTTTTTTAAATTCAAAGGTGCGCTAGAAATATTACTGATACGTTGGATAAGAGTGGTTGACTACTTGACCTACCTTTCCCTTTTCTTGCAATTTATTTTAGTTTTTTAGTTTTATTTCATCTGCAATTGGACAATAATATGTGACTAAGGCTCCATTCTATAAATGTTCCACTTTGATTGGATGTCAGTCATCTAATACACTCAAAAATTATGATCCAGGAGTCAAGATCTAGGTTATGGATTTAGGAAAAGTAGAGAGGGAGGGAGGGACACTCCATGTCTGCATTTATTTTATCTATGCATTTTTATTTCAAAAAAAGTAAATATTTTGATCATTAGATGCATTGACAAGGGTTGTAGAAAGCTGGAATTGTCTCAATTTTCTTCTTGGAGTTTGGGATGAGGGATATATTTGTGTCTTTCTTTAGTGACACATATTTACTACTGTTTTGAATGTTTCTTGGTACAATGCTTTTATTATCTTTTGTATCTTATGTAACATGTAAATGACTTTTTTTTTATTTCTTTGCTACTTGCTATTGTTTCTTTATCTACCATGTCTATCTCCATGATATATAGCATAGAGGAAGCACCAATGCTTTCATATCTTGCGAGCACACCCACTATTATTTTGATGTTAACATAGATGGTTTTGAAGAAGCTTTGGATAGGTAAATCCTTCTTTCCTATCATTTCTTTTCATATATATGTTTTTTTTTATGTTTTAAGCTTAGGTTACAGTTTCTCTTTTATATTTTCTTAGTTCTTCATTAAACCATTGATGTTTGCTGATGCTACGATGAGGGAAATTAAAGCTATTGATTCTAGTTAGCAATTTTTGCAACCTTGCCCAATTTATTAAGTTTTATTTCCCTCAGTTCTTATATGTATACTTTTCCTATTTCTCCTTTTCATACAAAAAAGTAGAACTTATTATCTGATGCTTGGAGAATGAGCCAAGTACCTTTATTGTCTTTATTAAGTTTTTTAGGGGTCATTTGGTAATGTTAGTATAAAAACAAAATCTAGAATCTTTTCTTATTTTGAAATCAGTCGTCCTATGGGATGAATATTCATGGAGAAAAAACTGTATTTTGTAAGCATGAAAAATAATGTAAATATGGGGGTTTCTATGGTACCAATGAAAACTTAATACATCTTGGTTGTTTATGTTTTTCATCATCATCTATTTTTGTATTTTGGTATGTGAATATATTTTACTTGACATGGTGAGTTGGATATCTGCAGTTTAGCATGGTGTCTCCATTTGCTATGCATCAATAACAAATTACTATGCTGGCCCAATAGCAGACTCTTCTAATGGTTGTTGCTACTAAATCTACTAGTGTGGACCCCTAGTTTGCTGGTGGTGTGCAACAACCTAGAATGAATGGATCTACTATTCTAGTCCAAAATTGGCTAGCTACCTACTATCAAAGTCTAGCAATTGTGGCCATAGGTGGTTAGGGTGAAATACAGAAACTTATGCAAGTACTAACTCATGTGGGGCATAAGTTAATTGATTATTTATTCTTTCTTTTTTGTTGGAGGCTCATTTATTTCTCTTTCTCCTCCTAGATTAGATGGGGAACATGACTCCACCACAACCAGTAAGGAGCTCTATTCAGTATTCATTATCTGGGCATGTCCTAAGTTATCATCATACTTGAAGCTAACATAACTATAATTACCTTGTTATTAGCATTTGACTTAAATATCATCTGATCAAGTTCATAGATTTTCAAACAATTATCAATAGATTTTAGTGCTAATGAAAAGAAGCTATGATTCCATAAGTAATAGTTGCTAATGAATTGCTATCTTGTGACTATAGCTAAAATTTACATTGATGAAAATTCCATCCAAATTTAATTGTTTGCTTCCATATTCCATTATGCATAGTTTGCCAATGAAATAGTTTATTCTATGATAACTTCCCATGTAATTCACTAGGATGATAGGTTAGGGAATATATGGCATTTTTAGCTAAAAATCATATTTATATATAATGCATTCACCTTCAAAACATGCAACAACTATTTTTTTAAATCTTATTTAATCAAGTCGGATCATCCATATTGCTTAGTGTTTGTATATGAACCACAGTACCTTGTTCTTGCAAACATACTTCTTTCTCTAATTTTGTTTGTCATTCTTTTTATTTGTCTCCCTACTATATTAAAATTTAATGCAATTGTTGTCAATTACCTTCCATTCAATTCTATGGTAACCAATTTTACATTTGTTGTAGTTTCTATGCAATAGGACAAGTTACTCCTGTTAATTAGCTGGGTGTCATGATAATGATACATTTCCAGTTGCTAGGACATTACATTTTTTTTTTTTTGGTCTTGTGTTTTTATGTTAGAAGATAACTAATTTCCACCAAAAAGAATCGCACTTGCATCCATATCTCTTCTTCTATTTTGACTGCATATCACAACTTGGGGTGCACGTAGCTTCATCTCACATTCATAGGTAACTATGTATACATTGCTTTTGAAGCAAGCAAAAATCCAAAATTCAAATTTTCCAACTTTTGTTACTGCTAAAATTAAAGAATTAATATTTTGCTTCTAATAAGGCTATATTTAATTTAGGAAACTATTTTCAAGGACTTGTCAATTATGATTCATGTGGCATAATATTGTTAGAATATCCCAAACCAATTTTTGATTCTTTAATTTCATTAAAACTATGCATATATGTAACACAATATTGGTGGTGAATGAGTAAATCAAAGTGATGATGACTTACTAAATATAGATGTTGCTGATGAGAATCTTCAATAAATATGATTTTCAATTTGAATTTTGATTAAGCTATTGAACTTAGAGTTAATACTCTTTATAGTTATCTTATTATTTTGAATTTATTTCTTCAAATTTGGGACAAATTAATTGATATATTGACTATTGGAGTAATTGAAAATTTTTATTTGATGGAATGGATGTGATGTTCGAAAAAATATTGCTTATCTATAAAAAAGTCATTGCCTATTCTATAGTAAAGTGTTGTTTATCTATAAAAAAAAAATGTTGCCTATTCTATAACAAAGTGTTGCTTATCTATAAAAAAAAAACCACTGCCTATTATATATGACAACGGTTGATAAGTATTGCCTATCTATAAAAAAAACCATTGCCTATTACATCTAACAACGATTGATAAGTGTTGCTTATCTATGAAAAATTGTTGCCTATTATGTAGCAAGGTGTTGTTCATTTATAAAAAAAAAAAACATTGCCTATTATATATGACAATGGTTGATAAGTATTTCCTTTTATTCAATTAACAACACCTAACAAGTGTTGCCATAGTCCGTAATAGTTCACAACCGTTGCCAAATAAAACAAAAAAAAACTATTGCCTATAACTAAACAATCAGCAATGGTTTTGTCATTTGTTGTCAAAGACCCCATAAAAATCATTGCCTAAAAGAATAGGCAATACTTAATAAGACTACCGTAAAAAATCATTGTCTATTCTCATAGGTAACAGTTTTCACACTTTAGGCAACAATTTTTTTATGTTGCCAAAGAACAAAAATGCTATAGTGCCTGCTCACTAAGTATTCGTATTCATACGATTCATTAATAATTTTTAGCTTAATAAATAGGTGGAGGTTATCTCAATTAAAAGATACTCCAAGAATGTATATGCATGAAATCAAGTATGTGATTCCCTTGACATACTTCTAGTGGTTAGTGTCCATCTAGCTAGATATTAGGCCTTCGGTTATGAAATGATTTTAGTAAAATATTTTATTTAGATTTCAAATTTTATTTATTCAAAAATGTTTTCAATACATTATGCATATAATGAATTTTATAATAAAAAAAAGCGTCAAGAATCATATTTCCTTATATATTTTCATGATTTTAAAAATCAAAAAAATTTTTAGTAATATGCTCTGATAACTCTATGAAAATAGGGTTATCTTAATGTTCCTAGACTTAAATTGTTGAAGTATTAAAGTGAGTTCTTTTAAATAAATCCTTGTTTCTATGTATCTTTCTAATTCTTTCTTAAGTGTTTTCATTATGATAATTCTAAAAATTTTGGTTTTGATTATGGAGGAAATGCATTGAATTGAATTGTCTTTCATGTTAGATGCTAAAATTCAATTGTGGCTGGAAATTTGTGGCTAGCAAATGGAGAAGAGAGCTGG
>JANHAO010010115.1:0-17895 GCA_026873985.1 Saraca asoca
ATAATAATTTTATATATATTATCAAATATTTAATATTAAATTATATATTTAATATAATAGAAGAAGATGATGTGAAAAAGAAAAGAAATGAGAAACCTTAGTAAGAAAGAAGGAATGAATTTAAGGGAATGAGTTAAGAAAAAGTAAGGGAATAGAATTAAAGGAGTATGAACCAAACACTAGGTAATGGAATGGGATACTTGATTCCATTACCTAGATAACAAAATGCCCAACCAAATGGGGCCTTAAAGTTTTACATAACTAAATCCTCAAATTTTCATATTTTCTATTTCCAAAAAATATCTAAATCTTTTATAACTTCAAATCTATAATTTCAAATTCTTTGAAATTTTTATTTTCCTTATTTTGTTACTGAAAATTGATATTATTATTGTTGACAGTAGATTTTGGTTTTGCCAAGATCTAGCCAATCAGAGGATCTTTCGGGACTCAAGCCATTTTCTAGGTGTAAGGATATTAGGCAAATACAGAAAGTTAGGGAGCTGGAGGAAAGACAGAGAGAATGCAGCAAGTTTTTAATGTGGTTTGGTAAAAATCGAGCGGCACTGGTCCCTATGTCCATAATAGAGTTTTATTGATATAAAGATAATTTTACAGAGTTTCAGTATAGGCTTCTGGCCTCCTCCCCTACAAAGAGCTCCTTACCATTATTTATAGAGGAGAGGAGGTTACAAGAGTAAATTTACATATTGTAAATACGTTACATCAGACATTAAATATACAAGACTCCCTAGACTACTGTAAAATGACTTCTGTAGGTTGCTTTCTGCGGGTGTGTCCTAGTGGGCTGTATTTTACAGACTAAAACTGAGAAATATCTAAGGGTGTTTATTCATTTTTGGTCTTAGATGTAGCAAGCTGCTAGCTAGGTGAGGTGCTGTGAGCAATAAGCTTTATTCAGGGTCATTGCTATTCTAGGCTGGGGGAGGTCGTATGCACGTTTGGCAATGCCAGCTTGCTCTGAATGAGCTATTGGCTATGCAAGTTGGACTCTGGTGTTTTAGAGCCTTGCTCTATCCTGGGGGCTCGTGCTTCATGTCCTGTTGGTCTGACCTCTTGGCACAGCGACTCGAGCTCATCTCCTTGCAGCCTAACTGTTTAAGCTTGTTCTTTTAGTGACCTGACAACTTAGCTCAACAATCTCAAGTTGGTGCAAGCTAGGTCTCCGTGGGTTGGATTTTGTTGCTAGGCTTTTGCCAGTCAATTTTGCACTATGCTGAAAAACACCCATAACATTAGCTCAGCAGTTTAAAGTTTGCTTTGCAGACTGGGAGCTAGAAACTTTTCTAGTAAAAGCTTGCATGTGCTATTTGTAGCATTGTCATTTCAGGCTTTTATCTCATCACTTCCCTTGTATGCTGAGTTTAACGACTTGTGGACCATGTAAGAATCACGTTTGAGTGAGCTCAAGGTGGGATGCTTGGGGTACATCGCATTTGTGCTCAGTCAGCGTTCTTGTTGCTCAGATTGGTTTGGATGCATGACTCTATCGACAATTTTGTTACTTAGTTCTAGGGCAATCTTGTTGTTGGTGAAACAACAATCTTGTTGTGTAGTTCCAAGGCAAGCTCATTATTTAGTGAGATAGCAATCTTGTTGCTCATCCCTCGTTAGGATAGCTTATTGCTCGTCGCTCTGTGGGACAACTCATCTACATGTCGCTCAGTGGGAGAGTAAGCTCATTGCTCAATCTTAAGATAACTCTATTGCTTAGCGGAAAGGCAATCTCATTGCGTGGTTTCACAACAATCATGTTGTGCGGTAGAACAAGAGTCTTATTGTCAGGCAGGTCACTCTCACTTCTCGTCTTCTTGACTTAGGGAGCTTGGCTGATGGAATTTTGGAATCAATATATGGTCCTTATGATTGATGCTTGCCCCTGATTGGGATCTCGCTGGGGGTGCTAGGATTGTTACTGTCCTCTAAGGCACACCACATAATCTTGTAGGTGACCTCTTTTGATGAGGTCTTCTATGGCATCTTTAAGTGCCCAACATTCCGATGTGTTATGGCTGGCCTTGTTATGGTAAGCACAGAACTTGTTTAGGTCCCTATTCTTGTTAGAGCCTTTTAAGGGTTTGGGTCTTCCAAAATCTTCCCTGTCTCGCTCCATCATGTAAATCCTATATTGAGTATCAGACAAGAGGCTATAGCATTCATGGCAACCTAAGTGGCGGGGTTGCTCATCCTTAGCTCTCTTAGTGAGCTGGTTGTTGGAGTGGTCACTCCTATTCTTGATGCTCCTCTTGCTTTGGGCAGAGCTATTCATTTCATCCTTTTTCTTGGACTTTATTATGCCAAAGGTTTCTTCCTACCTGATCTGTTTGGCAGCACATCCATAGAATTTAGCTAGGTCTCTTACCGATGACTTGTATAAGCTTTTATATAGCTTTCTATTTTTGTGGAGTCACACTGAAATTGCTATTATTAGGATATTCTCCTTTGAAGGATTTTCTATAGAATTGGCCTTATGCTTGAACCTGGTTATGTAATCCTTCAGTAAGTTGTGTCTATGCTGGAAGATCATGGCAAGGTAACAAGGAGGTGCAAGCTACTTTTTCGGCACTCGGTACTAGTTGGTGAATTTCCTTTGACATTCTTCCTAGTTATTGATACTACGAGTTGAGAGGTTTTTGAACCACACTCGAGGTACACCTCCTAGTGTAGCTGGGAAGACACGACACTTGATTAGAGGATTAAATGTTTGAAGATACATCTGAATGTTGAATGCATCCAAGTGGTCGCAGGGATCACTATCCCCATCATATAACGGAATTGTGGGGATCTTGAGCTTGTGAGGGAGAGGCAATGCTTCAATCTCTTTGGAGAAAGGCAAGCTCTCCTCATAGCAAGCTTGATCATTTTAAGCTCGAAAGCATTCCTCAAGCTGCTTTATCCATTGAAGGAGTTCCTTCATTATGGGGCCATATGCTTCAGACTGCTGGCCGGGAGATAGCTGATTCATTTTCTCCCACTCGTGGGAGCGACGACCTGAGGAGTATCCTTGGTCAGTCTTACGCGAGCTTCCACAACATTAATTGTTGTGGTTGTTGCTATTCTAGACTGGGGGAGGTCATACGTGTGCTTGGTGATGCGAGATTGCTCTAGGTGAGCTATTGGCTACGGGAGTTAGACTCTGGCGTGTTAGAGCCTTGCTTTGTCCCAGGGCTCGCACTTCACATCTTGGTAGTCTGACCTCTTGGCACAGCGACCTGAGCTCATCTCCTCACAGTCTAGCTATTCAAGGTCATTCTTTTAGTGACCTAACAACTTAGCTCAGTAATCTCAAGCTGGTGCAAGATGGGTCTCCATAGGTTGGATTTTGTTGCTAGGCTTTTGCCAGCCCATTTTGCACGATGCCAGAAAATACCCATAATAATTATTATTATTATTTTTGGAATATTCGGAGTATTACAATGGTCATAATCATGACCTCAAAATCTTAAAATTGACTAGAATCATGAGAGTTAAATGTGAATGTTTTGATTCAACTCAAGCAATTTTAGTTCAAAATGCTAGTCTACTCAATCGAAGTTGCAAATTTTTCAGAAGTCTAGAATTATACGTGATTTGAATTGTGATCGCGATAAAAAATAAGGCTAGGAATGGTCAATTCAAATTGCATATAGCAATAACTTGAATGCATGCTCTATTTTGTGAGCATGATCACAAAATGAGTGTAAAAAAGGGGGCGATTCAAATTATGAGCCTTGGAAATGAAAAATATGTTGAAATGTTTTTGATATACTATGAGCTAATGATGTGTTATCTATAACTTTTTCTTTATAGTTGTTGGAAATTTAAGCTTGATATGTTAAAGTAGTTCCTTGTATGATGTTGAATAAATGTGCCACTCATTGAATTTTGATGAAACTCATAATTGTTGTATTTTTTTTTCTTTTACAGAAGCTTAGATTGCATCTACATTGCTAATTTGCCCTCCAGTTGGACCCCGACCAGATGCTTAATGGTTGATGAAGACCAAAAACAAGAAGCTCGGTCATCCATTTTGGTAGTTAGGTTAATTGCATGAGTCCTGCATTGTACATGTGTCTAATTTTTGTTATGTATATAAGTGTCAGTAATTATTTTGAATAGTTAAA
This sequence comes from Saraca asoca, assembly GCA_026873985.1. Taxonomy (NCBI): domain Eukaryota; kingdom Viridiplantae; phylum Streptophyta; class Magnoliopsida; order Fabales; family Fabaceae; genus Saraca; species Saraca asoca. The sequence goes on from JANHAO010010115.1 coordinate 4,125, forward strand.
TCAATGAACCATTTAGATATTGTAGTTTATGTTAAGAGGAATATTACCCAAGAATTATCTAGTATTTATAGAATACTCTGTCAGAATTTATGCATACTTTTGGGTCAAAATTAATATTATATACATATATAAATATATATGGATTTTCTCTTCTTTCATTTTTAAATAGCTAGTCTTCAATTTTATTTGTTTTGCTTATTTTGTCAGTTGTTAACAGTGAGGCCTTGGAGTGGTTCTAGGAAGCTTGGCTAGCAACAATGCACGCGCTAGTCATAGTCTAATTTTTAGGGTCATGACATTAATTTAATTTAATATGCAATTTCTATATCTAATTTAATATGCATTAAAAAACATAATAAAAACCATAAGTATGTAGTTCACCATACAACTTATGAATCTTATTCAACATGTATTAAAAAACGTAATAAAAACTATAACTAGGTAGTTCCTAATTATCCAATTCTAAATTTAATTAATTCAACATACAATTTCAAAATTTAATGCAACGTATATTAAAAAATGTAATAAACTAAAACTAGGTAGTTTCTAATTATCCAATCCTAAATCTATTCAACATACAAGTTTTAAATCTAATTCATCATGTATTAAAATAACATAATAAAAACTATAATTCGGTAGGTTCTTATTATCCAATCTTAAATCTAATTCAATATATAATTTTTGAATCTAATTCAATCATAAAATTTCTAAATCTAAGTCAAATCAACAAAAACAATCAACAGAAATGTTAAACAATGCATTATCAATAATTTAATTAGTTTGAAATTTTCAATTTTACCATAGAAATGTATAAATGAACCTACACAATGATCGGAGAGTTCTAGTGTGCAATAGGATCACAAACAAGTGAGGAGGAATGGCATGCGGTTTACATATATTTTGAATTTTTCTATGGATTTTTCCCTCGAAAATCAAATACTTTTCATTTGATTGATAGATTTATTCATCTCATCTTAACTCTTTTAATTTCAACAACTATAATAGAACGAGCTTTTTTCACATTAAAGATAATTAAGACAAGATTATAGAAATAAATGGAAGATGAGTTTCTTATAGATAATATGTTGATCCATAATGAGAAATAGTTGAAAGTTTTAGTTCTAATTCCATCATTGATGACTTCAAGTCCTTGAAACCGTGTGGTATAAGATAAGACTTGTTGCACAAAGGTTTTCATAAAGACCTGGCATTGATTATGAAGAGACATACTTGTCTATAATGGATGCAACTACTTTTCAATATCTAATAATTCTATCAATACAAGAAAGACTCGATTTGCATCTATTGGAATGTTGCTATAGCTTATTTTTATGGCTTTCTTAATAATGACATTTATATGAAACTCCTAGAAGGATTTAAGTTGCCCAAAGCATATAATTTATGTTCATTAGAACTTTAATTGATCAAACTAAATTCTATACAGATTAAAGCAATCTAGGTGCATGTTGTATAACCATTTTAGTGAATATTTGTTGAAGGTTATAAAAATGATCCCATTTTTCTATATATTTTTATAAAGAGATCTAGAACTAAGTTTGTCATCATTCTTGTTTATGTTGATAAGTTAAATATTATTGCAACTCCTGAAGAACTTCCAAAAGCAATAGATTACTTAAAGAAAGAGTTTGAAATGAAGGATCTTGGAAAAATAAAATTTTGCCTTGGTTTGCAAACCGAACATTTGAAGAATAGAATTCTTGTCCATCAAACAACATATATAACAAAGGTGCTAAAATGATTCTATATGGACAAAGCACATCCATTGAGCACCCCAATAGTTGAAAGGCCATTAAATGTGAATAAGGACCCTCTTCGACCTCAAGAGAATGATGAAGAACTTCTTGGTGCTAAAGTACTATATTTTATTACAATTGGAGCATTAATGTATCTTGATAGTCATACAAGACATAATACATCATTTTTTATAAATTTATTAGCAAGATATATAGAATTCTTCCCCCCACACGAAGGCAGTGGAATGGCATGAATCATATACTTCGATATCTTCATGGAACAATGGATATGAGCTTATATTATCCTAATGTACTTAAGCCAGATTTAATTGGTTATACAAATGCTGGATATTTGTCTGATCCTTATAATGTCTGGTCACAAATAGGCTATTGTTCACTTGCGATGGTACAAACATTTCATGGTGTTCTGTGAAACAAACTATAGCAGTCACTTCTTCCAATCATGCAGAAATCTTAGCAACTCATGAGGCAAGTTAAGAATGTATTTAGTTAAGATTCGTAATTCAACACATTTGAGGGATATTTGATTTGTCCTACAAAAAGGAGTTCCCAACAATCTTGTATGAAGATAATGTAGCATGCATAGCCTACTTGAAAGGAGGGTACATTAAAGGTGATAGAACGAAACATATGTCATCAAAATCCTTTCTTACTAATGACCTTCAAAAGAATGCCGATGTTTATGTTCAACAAATTCATTCAAGTGATAATCTTGCATATTTGTTTAGTAAGGTACTTCCTATCATAATATTTCAAAGGTTAGTTCATAATATTGGAATGTGTTGGCTAAAAGATCTCAAGTAATATTGTCATGAAGGGGAGTAATATGCACTATACACTTTTTCCTTAACCAAGGTTTTGGTCCCATTTGGTTTTTCTTGGTAACATTTTTAATGAAACTGTAACTCATTATTTATTACAAAGAATATTCTTTATAAAATGGACATCTAAGGGGAGTGTTATAAATATTATCTTACTTGTACATGTCTATTTGATCCTTTGTATTCTTTTAATTTACATAGGATACCTATCTTAATTGTGAATGTCCATCATTTGTATTCTTCTAACTTGCATAGGATGCCTTTCTTCTTCCTTAACCTATATAGATTATACTTATGTGATTTATTCACTTTTATGGTCCTTTCACTATATTATTAAGTGGGTGTAACACATAGATTTTGTGCTCTATAAATAGTGAGTTGTAAGAAGCATTTTATCCAATTATGAATAAGAAAATTTCCCTTTTCGCCATATATTGTTTTCTTCATTTATTTCTTTTGTATTTTCTTGCTTCTTTGATTTGCTTTTATAAATAATGTCGTGTTTTTAATATCTAGTAGTAGTGCACGTGAAGCTTGCTTCTTGTTTTTTATCCATCTCATCTATATTTTCCTTTCCATCATGTTAATTTTCATTTGCTTCAATGGCATAGTTACATGTATTTCAATGTGAGAGTGCTTCTATTGACCTTTTTAAAATCTCATGTATATGCCGTCTAAAATGTCTCCAATAAAATAACACATTAATTATTTCTTTAATTACAATATTAACACCCAAAATTAGTCACATGGCTTCACTAATTATTTGGGTTTCGTAAAATCTTTTTTAGTCCCTTTGTTTTATTATAATAATTGAAAAAAAAATGCCAGTTAAAATAACATTGTGTAAGTTTTCATTCTTTTCAAATAAAAATGGGAAAGTCTTAATGATTACATAATCTTAATTTATATTTTTGTAACTATATACATTGAAAAAGATATATTTATCACAATTGATAATAGGTTAATTATAAGATGAATTCGAAATACAAAATCATACTGGAGATCATTTATATTTTTTAAAAGAATTATGATGCTTACCATTTATATTTTTTATTACAATTTAAAATTATAATGCTGATTGAATTGAGAAGGTGGACCTACTACTACTACTATTATTAATAATAATAATATAATAGTTTGTGAATACGCCCAATCTCTCAATGACCAAGCCATCACTACGATGTTATCATATATGATCAATGTGAATGACAATATTTCGATATGATCTTTGTTGTTCTTGCTTGTGGACTTGACAATATGCAAAGTTTCAGCTTTCAACTAATAGTAATACAATTTCTATTTTTTTATTTTTACTTTATCAGTCACACTCTTTTATAGAGAAAAATTGGATTCCACTTGACACCATTCTAGAACCCGCACTTTATTAGAGGGTGTGTTAAGCCTATATCCAATTTAAACATAGATTAAGCGTTCTTGTTCAACTAAATCCGGTAGGAAAAGCCATGTTAGGGTTTACGCAACAAGTCCTAAGTTATTTTTGTCATTAGAAATCGCAGGCGTCAAGCACCTGGCCTCTGTTTTTCATGGAAAGTTCTATCCTTTATCCAAAGCAGCGATGAGAAGACTCATGAACATTTGTTACATTAGAGAATTGAAAACAGTACATAGCCATGTTCGGTTAGTGAAATGGAACTTATCTTGAATGACTCACTATACACGTGCCGTGTTGCATGGGAGCTTCGCTTCTAAATTATTCATTAAAATATGTATGCAGTAAGCAGAGCGTGCATGAGAGGAGAAATAATTGAATATTTCAAAATGTTTTTACTTTCATTGAAAAAATTGTCATTGTTTAATTGCATCAGTTTTATGAATTGAAAATTCTAATTTTTAATACATTAAAAATGATAATTTTATATGAAAAATATTTATATACTTAGTTATAATATATATATATATATATATACACACACACACTCTCATCCAATAGAAAAAAAATTATGGCTTATTTGCAACTTAATTTCCACACTTTTTCATGATGAATGTAAATATCCATTTTTAGTGTGATATAACAAAATCAAGAGAAGCAAACTTGAATGTTCATTAGGATGGATATTTGAATATGAAGTTCAATCCATGATACTAGAAATTTAATTATCCAAAATTCAAACGAATTAAAGCCATTTCTGTCGAAATAGATAGATTCTAAATCAACAAAAAAAAAATGTTGGTTGAGATATGTTCTTCATCTCTCTTTTTTTTTTTTTAATCCTACAAAAACTATAACCTTAAAAGCTTGATTCCACAATCACAATTTACCTTTAACAGTTTTATCTAAGCCTTTCTTGTCCCAACCACTTGAATTCAGCCCAAATGGCTTAGACGTTTCTCCCCTTGTTCTTAGAAACAAGCTAGCATTTATTCTTTTAGGTAGGAAAGCATAGTGTTAATTTTTTATTGTGAGTTATCTTTCTATTTAAATTAAGTTTTTAAATTTTGTGTTTCAATAGAATTGGAAATTTTTGCCAAGCAAATGTTTTAGATTATAAATATTTTTTATGGACAAGAATTTCAACCCTCATAGAGGTTTGACAGAAAAGTAAGGATAGTGTTTAGAAAGTTGGAGAGTTATGGTTAAGAACCTTCATATGTATTATTTTGTAATCTTAATGATATAGTGAATTTCATCTCATTAGTGACTTTTTCTCTTAACATTTAGAGTTTTTCTATGTTAAATTGTTTTATATGTTATTACACTACTTTGATTGTTTAAACATCTAATGCTAATATGTTTGATGTAAGGATATTTTTCCCAACACATTTGACTTTGCAAATAAAAAAAAGGAATGAAAGAATGCAAAGGAAAATGATGTTGGAAAAAGATTAAATAAATTAAAATAACCAATTTATTAGATCTATTGAATCATATTGCAATGCATTAGATTTGTACATATAAGTTTAATTAACAATGATGAGATCATACTTGATATTTTGTGAGAATCCAAGATAGTTAATAACTCCTTTAACATGTTTACTTTTTATAACCCTAGCAGGAAAAAAGGAGAGAAAACTACATCTAAAGTTTCCATGGGATAACTATAACTCTACTAGAGTATAAGTATGGATCTGTGTTATTGTAACCCTACTAGGCCAACTGACACGTCATCATTGGCCTAGTGACAAGGTTCACACCATTAAAGTTCATTAAAGGCCTAGGTGTCATTATAGGTCAAATAATTTGATCATATAATTAATTGAACAATAATAATTAGTTGTTGTGACATTCATTCAATTCAATAATATATGATTTAATTAAAACTATGGTAGTCCATATAGGAAAATTCCAACAGTCTCCCACTTGGACAACATAATTTAATAAACAAGAACTTGGATTATAATATGATGTCACAACAATGAATGTCAACAATAACAATAATAATGACACCATTAGAACCATAGGTCAAGCATAAGTACCCAATAATGTAGATCATCATAGTCGATAGGGATGCTAATGTTATACATATCTTAAATACTTATGTTCTAATGATCAAAACATAATATGGAATGTGTGAGAAACCAAACGTACATATCAAAATGTGATCGTATGTACATCTTTACAAAATAGTCCATGCATCCGTCCAAGATGTACAAAATAAGAATAAATCTTAACATAATAATGAGATAGGATCTAAATGTCTCTATTGATATGCTATAGAATAGATATGCACAATCAACAACGTCATATATGCATATATATATATGAAACATATGGTAATATCATTAACATTTCACTAATCTCGAGATAACAATGTTTCAATTAGAAACAAAAACTCCCACTAACCCTAAACACTGAAAGGCTTAGCCAAACTCATTCTAGTCACTTGTTCATGACCAAAGCCTTTGGTTAGTGGATTTACAAGCATACGATCCATGGCAACATGCATAATACTTGTGTATCTTCTCTTTTTAACAAATTGATACTTAATATCAAAATACTTGTATGGATAGTACTTTCATTATTATCTTGAGAGAAGTTTCCTATGGCAATATTGTCGCCACATGTGGTTAAGGTCATAGATATGTTCTCTACAACTTTGATCCGAATATTATATTCCCTAACTAAATAGCCTTACAAGTGTCTTCACAACATGTAACACATTCTACTTCCATAATAGAAGATACTGTAATTGACTACTCGATACTTTCTACAGTATAGCTCCTCCTTTTATCATAAAAATGTTTCCAAATATCAACATTATGTCATCTGGATAATTCACAAAATTAGAGTCAAAGTAGCCTATAACAATTAGATTAGCATATCTACAATAGGTTAACACAAAGATTCTTTGTACATTATAGGTACTCCATAACTTTCTTCACAATAGTCAAATATTTCTTACCAAAATTACTTAAGTATCTCCCAAGTACACTAAATCAATAGTGATACCAAGATGTGTACATATTTTAGCATATAACAGACTACTAACAACAAAAGCATACGAGATCTATTTTAATCTTTACATTATTTTGAGGACATTGAGTTTTAGAAAGAATCTCATTTTTTTTAAGGGTGCAATACTTGGAGAGCACATAAAATACATTGAACCTTTTGAGCACCTTTTTAACATATAATCTTTGAGATAAGCCAAGAAGACCTCAGGATCTATCATGATGGATCCATTTGTCCCCCATAAAAGTGGCATCATTAAGATCCTTCATATATAAATTATATAGATAGTATATGCTTTATCTCAATCTAGTGCTCATAATATTGTTCATAAGGAGAATATCATTAATATAATACTAAAATCACCAATATGCCGCTACCTAACTTAAATTAGACACGTAATCTGCATCATTCTCCTTAAACCGCCAAGAGAAGCAATAATCTCAATAACCTTGAGATACCATTATCTAGACATTTTATTCAAATTATATACATTATTTTTTTAAATTTACACAATAAGTGTTCTATAATATTCTCTTAAAAATCATTTGGTTGGTACATATAAATAGTTTCTACCTAATCACCATTCAAAAAAGCCATCATGCATTTGGTGAAGCTCTGGGTCAAAATGAGCCACCAGTGCCAACAACTCGAAACGAGTCTTCAATTAAAATGAATAAAAAAAATATTCTATAATCAAAACCTTCTTTTTAAATGTGGTCCTTTGAGTATTCTTTGGTCTTAAAGACCTTTTTGCATCCAACCGATATGCAACTAATAGGTAACTCTATATGATCTCACATGTCGTTATGGATCATTAAAGCAATCCAACATTTGTAGCCTCCATCCATTTTAAAGAATTAGTGGTTGAAATAGCTTCTTGAAAATTAGTGAGATCATTTCCATTGCTGACATCAAATTTATGCTTTTGTAGATATATCACATAGTCACTAGTAGTTCCTATTCTATGAGTCATTAAGATTTCCTCAAAGGTATTTCATTTACAAGACTTGGTTCTTTTCTACTACCAGAGAAGCATTAAATTCTGAAACTTCCACCATCATTTTTACCATATATTGTACTGGATCAATTTAGTTTGTTTCAACCAGTGATGGTTTTAATGGAATAGCAACTTGTACCTCTATAAGAGAGATATTACATGGTCTTTCACTCCTACTATCTAATCAATAAACAAATTACAGCATCCAACAAAGTGATAATCAATAGCCTTTGACTCAAGTCACTTAATAAATAGATCATATAGCTTTACTTTAGCCTTACAATCATAGACGTGCAAATGCCTAAAATTAGGCTTTTCCTATACAACAAATCATATGGGATTTTAAATACAAACTTACTATGGATTTGATTCAGAATATACATCATGATATTTAAAGCATCACCCTGTACAAAGTCCAGTAAAATTTAATACACGCATCTGATTATGTCCATGAGTATATAATTCAACCTTCTTATAATCTAATCCTAGTAGGGAGTTCCAGGCATAAGTTTGTTAGCCTAAAAAATTCACAATCTTGGAGATATCTTACTAAAGAATCAAAATTTTCATCAATTTGTCATATCTCTATAATGCTCACCATCTTTATTAGAATTGATACATTTAATTTTCTTATAATTTTTTAGTTCAATCTCAACTTTAAAATGCCTCAAAAGAATTTAAGGATTCCAAATTTTTAGTGGATATTTCCACTTAACAAAATATTGATCAATTACCAATGAAAAAGAAATATTAGTATCCACTCATAGTGTTTGACATAATTAGTCTACTTCCATTATCGTGAATTAACTCCAATACATTCAATCTTTTGGTCCACTAACTAGCAAGGAGCATCTCCTATGAAACAATCAATATACACATCGAAAAAGGATAAGCCTAGGTCATGAAGAATCTCTTCTTTTATTAATCAGTTCATCCTTTTATAGAGATATCTCTAGACATATATTCCACAACATTGAAGATCCTACATTAATTGTAACCTTTTTGTATCTAACCATAGTATAACTGACTAACTCTCTAATTTCCAAAAAGTAACTACTCCTATATAGTCATCTTGCACTTTTTCACTATTTGCAATCCAATTATTGGCTTTTATCACTTGACTTCCTATTGTTTCTTAATGCTTATAATAAATTTTTAATGCAACACTTCTGTCTAACCACCATGTATTCAATGGAATGTCACACTAAAATTAATGGAACATCTTGATTTATTGTAAGAAGCACCCAAATAAACTTTCTAGCTTCTCAAAATTAGTTTCCTTTCGATGTGATTTATTTTCACACTCAGCACTCAATCCGTGTAAAACAAAGTGAGCACAGATATCCTTCAATTCTGCTTGACTAACTATAAAGGTCATTTACTAAAAGTATACTCACCTTCTTGGGTATGATATGATGTCTCAAGAATATCAATTTGAACCAGAAGAGACTTTAAAACATGTTAAATCAAATGATATTTTTTCTATGTGCACTTTTATGCTCATAAGCCATCATAATAGTATATTGGTTCCATGATATGCTCACTAACTCCACCAACACCATCCTAAACAGTTTTATCCAGCAACAAGATGTAATATCCTTTTCAGCCTTATCAAACTTTACAAACTTATGAGTTGCAAAATCTATAATCACTTCAGCATTTAAACAGTTAGCAATTCCTTTTATGATAGTCTTATCCTTAATATACATCATAACCATCAAGTACATTCTATTAAAATGTGTCCACTTTCCACGAAAAGTCCTTGTGCAATAGTAGAGTTATCATTTATCTTTGGCTTTCCCTTTTTCTATGCGAAATATGAAATTTGGTAATTGCTAGATATGATATTAGCAATTTAGCCCATATATCTTCCACTCGGCCTAGTCCTCATAATGGTCTCATTTACCGTTTTCACAATAATTAATTACATAGGTAATAAAAGATTGAGAAAATAATAATTTATGAATTTATCATAAATTTTCAAAATTATATGTTTAATTTAGTCATGCTATAATATTTTTTCAATAATTATGTAAGTCTAAATAGTATTATATCATGAAACTCAACACTGATAAGGTATTTAAAATTTTAAAAAATACAACAAGCAATCTCACATTATCACCAACAAACTATATTAATAATATTACACTGATAGAACATATATATTACTAACATAGCACTCTCCCAGATACAATTCTAAAATTTAATTTTAGCAAAATTTTATGGAACTAGTCTCATAATACATGAGTACACAATTGTACAAATTTTCATGACATAATATGAGCAAAATTGATTCTTACATAATTTTACAAATTACATACAACAATCTAGAAAATATTTAAACACACAAAAAGTATCAAATTAATTCACAAAAATGACATACAGTAGTATAATAAGTAAGATTAATGCTCAAATAAATAGGATAATAGTTACATAAAATATTTTTTTTTAGAAAATTGTAGAAAATTATAGATAGTAGCCCAATATATAGCAAATACATAATAAAATTTTTAGACTCTAATAACATTAAATAATTACTCAAATAAATTGGAAAAAAAATAAATAAAATGTTTTTATTTTAAAAAAATTACTACAAATAGAGCTCAAAGAGTGGAATATAGTGGTATAATTCTTATCATTATCTACTGCCTCTATGATAACGTGTGGCCCCATATACTACTAATGCAAGTAGCCAATTATATAATCAAACCTGACTCAGTTTGCAAACTCCTTCAATTTAACCCCTTTTTTTTTTATAAAATTCTTACATGGGTTTCTTTACTCATATCATTCCTCATCAAAACCCTCTATCAATTTCATGAAATTAGCACTTGTTTGTGCAATTGAAAAAACTAAAACTAATTCAAGTTTTAGGGAAAAAAATTATTTTAAGAATTTGAAAATTGATGCTATAACAATTCGGGTTTTCCAAAATTGATTAAGAGATTTTGTCTACCTCATCATTCTATCAATTAAACTTCAATCCATTTGAATAAATATCTTGTAATTGAGCAAAATTTTGAAAAAGAAACTTCTGGCCCGATTAGATATATAAAATTTCAAAAATGTAGCTTTTCAATAGTATTTATTTAAATCAATTTGTGCCTTTTGCACATTATAAACTCTTGAGATGCAATCACAAATTAATTTTAAAAAAATCTTTAAATCTCTTGAATTTATGAATTGAATTTTCTAGAAAAGAATTCAAGTTACATTAATTCATAATTTCATCTCAATAAAAAGGTTTACAAAAAACATTTATAACCAATTTAGAAATATATTAAGCTAAAATATAAATAAATCTTACATTCTTATATCCATAATAATTTTACATCACAAATTATGGATTACATAAAAATCCAAAAAAAAAAAATCTACGCAAATTTGAGCTTTTGTAACATTAAAGAAAAATTTTGGCTTTGATACTAATTCTTGAAAAAAAAAATTGGACAAATTAAATTAGTCAATTTATCATATTTATTGAATTATATTATAATACATTAAATTTGTACATATAAATTTAATTAAAAATGATGAGATTATACCTGATACTATGTGAGAATCTATGTTAGTAAAGCATTCATTTAACATATTTACTCTTTATAATCCTAGAAGAGAAAAGGAATACAAAACTATATTTGAAGTTTCAATGGGGCAATTACAACTTTATTCGAATATAAATAGGAATTGACTTATTATAGCCTTTCTAGGCTAAGTAATTCATCATTATTGACCCAATGACAAGGCTTATACCATTAAAGTCCATTAATAATCTAGGCGTTATTACTGGTACAATAATTTGATTATATAATTAATTGATCAATAATAATTAGTTATTATAATATTCATTTAATTCAATAATATATGATTTAATTAAATTATAATAGTCTTGAAAATTTTCAACAAATGAAATATTCGAATATGATGAATGTAAACGAAGAAACGTCTAGGTTGCTGCTTCTTGTGGAAAATTTGGTGGAAGTTGCAGTCATTAAGAATATTAGCTTTATTGAAAGTCACTCTAACTTGATAAAAAAAAATGGAATCACTTTTTATTAACTCGTTCAGATTGATTCTGATTTAATGTATAACCTATTAGAAATAGAAGACATTTTGACAGTTTGACGGAATCATCACGGACAAAATCAGTTTTTTTTTATTATTTTTTTTTTTTGGATTTACTTTAATGCTCTTGCTTTATATTAATATTTTACTTTCCAATTATTCTAACAAAAAATAAAATTTGTGGGTACAAACATAATTTACATTCTCAAATAATATCAGAGGGGTTGTGAAGGGCTTTCTCCAAATACATAATGAGTTCCCTTGAAAGATCAATGTCACGTAAATATCGTCTTTAGGATAATGGTTAGTACAAGCATGCATCTTTCTAAAACAATCTACAATCTTTCTTTTTAATTAAAGAAAAAAACTTATTAGCTCTTCAATCATTTTTTGTAAGCATCAATTGGGAAAATTTTTAGTACTGCTATAACAATAAGATTTGAGTATTTATATATTGTATTTTAATAAGTTAAATATTTGATAATATCGTGATTTTTCATAAATCAATTCATAATTCAGAAAAAAATTTCTATACTTTAAGAGTTTTTCTATTGAAATATCCATTATAATTACAAGAAAGTGTGTTTGAAAAATCCTAATAAGAGAATTTAAATTCACAACTAGATAGTAAGAACTGAAATGTACTATGTATTCGAATTAATTTCAATGGCAATATTTAACTTGCAATACTGGAATTCACATCCAATCTCTTACTTGAAGGCTCCAGGAAATGACTAGAATGGTTTAGTTAAAGATCATATAATTAAACAACAAGCCAAAGGTGTTGGTTTGGTCTTCCAGGAATAAGAAATATTCACAAGTTAGGTTACTTACCCGAAGTTTGCTGAACCATTTCCGCGGCAGCCTAACTATACTAATCACCATTCACATCTTATCCTATACTCATTGAAGAAGGATAGATCTAATTGCTTTGCAGTTTTGTAAAAGGTTCTTTGGTGTTGCTATTTGATTCACATAATTATATATTTCCAGAAATTTTAACATTTCTGATATTGTAATTTTCAAGAATATATGTTACTATATTTGGTATTTCTAAAAATATTACAATATTATATTTTAATTAATTTATATAATTTTAAAAATATTATTAAATTATCAAATATAAAAATATTTTGAGACAATATTTTAAAGAAATATTGGACTAAAAATATTTTTAAATATTTTTTTAAATTTTAAATTAAACATAAAAATCTAGGATTCTCTTAAAATATTTTTAAAAATATAAAAAAGATTTCACAAATAAAACACCACCCTGGGATAATTACATTAACAGATAATACATTAACTTTCCCAATAGTACATACCAAGCGCAACCATTAGAATATTCATTTGAACTTATTAAAACCAAGTAATGGTATCTTAGGTTTATTTGAAATTTGTATCTCTTTCTTCTTCCCCAACTGTTTTTTTATGAAATAAACTTTTGAACGAAAATACGAAATTTTGTTGTGTTGTGAATAAAACTTGCAGATTCCTGTGTAAGATCACATATTTTTGCCAAATTGACAGACATTAAAAGGATTCCTTTATTTGACAGGACTACTCAAGACAAACATCAAATATATAAACTTTTATAAAAGAAATTAAGCATTATATTTACATTAAGAAAAATGCTAATAAACATACTTTTCCATTAAAACAGATGAAAATGAGCTGAACACAATCTTTGGGACAGAAATTA
>JANHAO010010116.1:0-17890 GCA_026873985.1 Saraca asoca
TTTCTTTAAGTAATTTCTTCTTCTATTTTCTGTTCTTCTTTCTTTCTTTCATTTCTCTTTATTTATTTCTTTTATTTCCTCACTAGTGATTTGGATAGTTGAGTTATAAAGATTCTAGTAATTGATATAACTTCCCTGTGGGATTGACTCGTATTTGCCAGTACTAACTATAGCTACACCGTGCACTTGTAGAATTTAAACATTAATAGGGGAGGCAAAGTCCTTGAGAAGTCAAATGATGAGCCTTAAGAAGGAGGATTAAGTCTATGGTTCCTATATTTCTCTTAGTGGCTCTTCTTTTTCTTTTCTTCTGACATTTATTATTTCTTCTAGATGTAGGTGCTTTAAACATGAGTCTAATCAAGTTGTCTAATTTAAGGATTTCACTTTCTATGTTTCCTAGTATTAATTTGTTTCTATATTTGTTGTTTGGAAGCTCTTTATCTTCAAGAATCTCATTTTCTATTGATTTTTTACAAACACGAGCAAAAAATTTGAATAAGGAGCATTGCACCAACAAATGGAAGTTTTACAATATGAGATCAATAATGGCTAAGCAGTAACTACTCAATCAAATATGGCATCTTCCTTAAAGGTCTCTTTAATCTCAAATGTTACTCTTGCTTTATTTGGGAATGAAGAGGTCATGCAATGGGAGAAAAAGACTATAGAGAAAGCAGATGAGCATGATAGATCCAAGCATCTCTGTAAGGCAAGTGGTATAGTTGAAAAGGAGTCTTCCACTCAAAGAAATTGAGAAGAAAGTTTAGTTGCTTTAGGAGATTTACTTCAATGCCATGTTCTTACTTTAGGAGATTTGCTTTAACGCCATGTTCTCCTTACATGGTTCCTTCTTATCTTTGGGTTTCTCACACCCATGCCCTAGGATTTTCTTTGAGGGACAAGGATGTGATAGAAGAATCTTATAATGCTTTAGTGATAAAGGTCGTGGACTTTAGAGAGATTCCTAATAAAGATTGGAGTGGATACAAGCCTAATGTGAAACACTTAGAGGTGTTTGGATTTTTTGCATATGCACATGTTCTACGTCAAATAGTCAGAAACTGGATGATAGAGGCTATAAAGGTGATCATGATAGTGGCTATGATTATACAACCCAATCATAAAGAAGGTCCTTATAATCAAAGATGTCATAATTGATAACCTAATTCAATGGTTGGAAGAAAGTCAAAATAATCCTAAACAAAATGTTATTCTTCTTATTCTTGAAGAAGATGGCTACATATTATCAAAAGCTACAGTAGAATTATAACTATCACATATTAAAAGATCCAAATGAGTATTTTAGTCATCCATTAAATTGATAGGCAATGAGGTATTATCTGATAATAATATTTAATGATGATAGTAAATTAATACATTTTTAAAATTTTTGCAAATAGTGACCCTATTTTCTTTGAAGAGGTTGTCTAACACAAGAAGTGGATTTAAGCTATGAATGACAAAAATAAAAGTAATAGAGAAGAATGGCACATAGGAATTGATTAATTTACCATAAGGCTATAAACCCATTGATGTATAACATTATAAAGCAAGATTGGTGGGAAAAGGATTCAAACAAAGACCTGGAATTGATTATTAAGAAATGTTTTCTCTTGTTGTAAGAATTGAAATTACAAGGTTTGTTGCTACTTTATCTGTACAAAATCAATAGAAAATCCATCAAATGAATGCAAAGTCAGCTTTCCTAAATAGGTCAATTGAAAAAGAAGTCTATGTTACATAATAAGTTGGTTATGTAAAGCAAGAAAGTGAAGATAAAGTGTATAGGTTGAAAAAAAGCTCTCTATAGGCTAAAACAAGCTCCACAGGCTAAAAACAATTGCATTGACTTTTTTTCCCTAAAAAATGAATTTGAAAAGTGTCCCTCTTAATATTCTCTTTATGTGAAAAAAAATACTAATGATATATTGATAATTTGGCTATACATTGATGATTTAATTTTTACTAGGTGCAATTATGATATGATTGATGTATTTAACATGTGGATGAAAAATGAGTTTTAGATGACAAATATTGGCCTCATGTCCTATTTTGTTGGCATTGAAGTGAATCAAAATAATGAAGGCATTTTTTTCTGTCAATGAAACTATGTTCAAAAGTTGTTGAAGAAGTTCGGAATGGTTGATCGCAATCCAACACACAACTTGTTGAAGTTGGATTGAAGTTATCAAAAGAAGGAGATCATTTAAAGGTGGATGCTACATATTTTAAATGCATAATTAGGAGTCTGAGATATTGAACATGTACATGACCAGATTTATCTTATGCACTTGGTTTAATTAGCAAGTACATAGAAGCACCTAGATAATCTCATCTGCTAGTAGCAAAAAAAATTTTGTGTTATTTGAAGGGGACTTATAATCATGGTTTATTTTATTTTGCACATAAAACTAGTGATTTTAAAGATTATTCTGATGGTAATTAGGCAAGAGATATAGATGATCATAGGAGCACATCTTATTTTGTTTTTTGTTTTGGTTTTACTGCATTCTCATAGTAATTAAAGAAATAACAAATTGTTGCTCTATTAACCTATAAGGTAGAATATATGGCTGTAGCATCAAGTACTTGTCAAGCAATTTGGCTAAGAAGCCTAATGAGGGAGATGCACATTAATGTCATGATTCTTACTTTAATTTTTGTCAATAACGTTTCAACAATTGATCTTGTAAAGAATCCCATCATTCATGGAAAGAGCAATCACATTGGCACTCATTTTCATTTTCTCTAAGATAAAGTTAACAATGGAGATATCAAATAGGCTTATTACAAATTAGAAGATCAAGTTACTAATATATTTACAAAGCCTTTGAAGTATGGCTTGTTTATCAAGATGAAGAGAATGATGGGAATAAAAGAATCTAAATTAAGGGGAGATGTTGAAGTTAATTCAGATTAGAAGTTTTGAAGTTAATTAAAATTAGGATTAGGAGTTATCAAGTTATTTACATTCATTAAAAGTCTATTTATTTTAATTAATATTTTATCATATATAAAATATTATCCCTTATCATTAAGGGATATATCTTATTTATTACGACTCTAATTTAAAAGTTTTATGTTTATTACTTTGCTCACATTTTTTGTTATAAATAGGATCTCATGTATTCAATTCAAAGTGTGAATTAGAAATAAATTTTCCTCTATTTCTCACCTTTTCTATGTTACAATTCTTATTATTTGTTTCTCTATGCCCTAACAATGTAAACTAGTTCATATTTTATAATAGGCACCAAGAGAAATACATTAATGATGACACTCTTATTGATGGTGGAATTTAGTTTAGTCCAAATCCAGCCAACCCAAAGAGTTCTTAAGGACTCAAACTGCAATCTGGTTATACAAACAAAGAATGAAGATATGGTAAGGAAGTACAGTAATGAAACAAAAGGATTTTTAATGTGGTTTGACGTAAACTGGGCAACATCGGTCCCTACGTCCATGGTATTATTTTAATGCTCTAGTGAAATTTCTACAGAGTTTTAGTATATGTTTTCTAGACCTCCCTCTACAATGATCTCCTCCTTCCTATTTATAGAGCTTGGGAGGTTACAAGTATAATTACATAAGTTGTATTTTTGTTATATCAAGTACATCAAGTAAAAAATATAAGTGACAAGTACAGCTTCTGAAAATTAGCTTCTACAAATTGTTAGCCGACTTCTATAGATTATTTTCTGTGGGTGGGCCTATGTTAGCTATTTCTTACAGACTGGCCCCATGAACTTGGTCCGAGAAGGTACTTGTTTTAGGTGTACCCTTGGTGAGCCCTTAGCTGGGTGAGATATTGTGTCTTGCAAGCTGAGACTCTTAATTTGGGGTTGCTGCTGGCCTTCAGTCAGCGAGATCAAGCTCACGAGTGCAGAACAAATTATTGGCTATGGTAGCCAAGGACTTATCCTTTAGTGAGCTGGGACTTCTACCTCACTTCGTGTTCTTGTAGCTAGTGATCTAATGATCTTAACTCTTTCCTCATTTGGACTTATCTGCTGCTGGGCCTTTGCCAGCACATTTTGTGCAGTACTAGAGAATGCCTATAACATTAGCCCTCAACTCTCAACTCACTTCGCGGGCTAGGAGTTATAGTTTATTGGCGAAAGCTTCATCTGTGAATTACTATACAATCAAAGTTTTTAAATTCAGCCTGTCGTTTCATCTACTACAAGCCATACCTCATACTATATATGTCTCATAGCCATAGGTGTGTCAGCCACATTTTCTTCCAAGGCATTTAATGAAAAAGTGGTTAAATTTCTTTTGGACTCTTCGATGAGACTAGGCTAGTATATCTAAGACATAGGAAGTCCTTCTTCCTTCTTCACTAAGTGACCTGATAGGTGCCTTAGATAGGCCCCTTATATATTTGATGATGTGCTTTCCTGATGAAGTGTGTATGGTCTACCGTGTAGGGAGTCTTTATGGGCAACCCTTCTTCAAGGATTTTGGAAGATCTTGCGTAGATTTTGGATTATGTCCTCATGGTTATGCCATAGAGTTTAGCCTTCCCAACTGTGTTCCCCTGCTTTTTAATCCTGGGGGGATAGGTGAGGTGGAAAGGAGCCTTTAGTTGAAGAGGACAACAAGAAGAAGATTAGGGAGCCAACATGCCCATCGATCCTCCTGCTAGTTGGAGTTCGTCTCCAAGAACCCAGTTTTATTTCTAGAATGTAATAGTTATAGGCTTGTTCTGATTTGTGTTTTGAGTCTTCTGATGTAAATTTACCTCGTTGAGTGAGGTTTTTAATGAATGAAATTTTCTTCATATTCCTTACATGTTGTGTTGAATATTTTGCATATTACAAATGACAATATAAGTTCCTAAAAATCATAGTAAAATGAAATATTTAAATAACCAATTAGTCATGCTTCTCAGCGAGCAATGATTCTAGGCATCGAAGTGCCTTAATTGTTAATGAGTAGTACATTGGTTGCATGAGAGCTATGCCTAGTAGGAAGTCACATGCGAGCTATGAATGATATGCCGCATAAGAGCTGTGAGCATTAAGTTGTATGAGAGCTACCCTTTGCAAGCTGTACCATAGTAATTTAGTTGCTAAGGTAAGTAATTAATTTATTTTAGTGCCACCATGCCTCAGCGAGCTCAGGGCTCATGCTGGATGAGTTTATTTTAGCGCCTCCATACCTCAGTGAGCTTAAGGCTCTTGCTAGATGAGTTTATTTTAATGCCTCCACACTTCAGCGAGCTCAAGGCTCTTACTAGATGAGTTTATTTTAGTGCCTCCATGCCTCAGCGAGCTTAAGGCTCTTGCTAGATGAGTTTATTTTAATGCCTCCACACCTCAGCGAGCTCAAGGCTCTTGCTAGATGAGTTTATTTTAGCGCCTTCATGCCTTAGCAAGCTCAGGGCTTTTGTTGGATGAGTTTATTTTAGCACCTCCATGCCTCAACTAAAAAGCTGGCAATTAAATTAGCACACGAGGTGCCTTAGCTAGAAATGATATCAAGTATGGCTTCGTCATCTTAATGACTTTCCTTCTATATAATGTTTTATTGAAAATTATTAGGGAGATTTAGGGTGAATTCATCAACTTCCAAACAAGATTACAAAATTAAAATATGGTTCTAATTGAGGGCTTCTGCTTTCAATCAGTGGTTTGCTATGGTTGCTAAGGTCATGGCTCGAAGGGTTGGACCATGTAATCTTATAATCGACCTTTT
The DNA here is from genome assembly GCA_026873985.1 of Saraca asoca. Lineage (NCBI taxonomy): Eukaryota > Viridiplantae > Streptophyta > Magnoliopsida > Fabales > Fabaceae > Saraca > Saraca asoca. Next base: position 5,704 of record JANHAO010010116.1, read on the forward strand.
TTTATGTGATCCTCTATGGCACCCCTGAGTGCCCAACATTCTGAGGTGTTGTGACCAACCTCGTTATGATAGGTGCAGAACTTATCTTTGTTCCTTAGTCTACTAGGAGTCCATAAGGCCTTGGGCTTTCCAAAGTCTTCCCTGTCTCTTGCTACTGCAAAGATCCTATCTTAGGCATCAGACAAGATGTTGTAACTTTCATGGTGACCTTGATGCTGGGGTCACTGAGTTCTTGCCCTCTTTGTGAGTTAGATATTTGAGTCAGCCTACTGTATGTCATCACTCCTCTTCTTACCTTGAGTGCAGCTATTTACCTCATCATTTTGGTTAGACTCCTTTGAGCCAAAGGTTTCCTCCCATCTAATCTTCTTGGTAGCTCGCTCATAGAACTTAGTTAAATCCTTCACCAAGGACTTGTATACTATCTTTGTGGAGTCCCACAGAGATCGTTGCCAAAATGGTTTCTTCCAAGGGATTTTCTACTGAATTGTCTTCAAGTTTGAACCTGGCAATGTAATCCTTTAGCGGCTTATGCTTACACTGAAAGATCATCATGAAGTGACAGGGGGCACTCTCTTCATTGCTTGGTACTAACTGAGGAACTTTTACTGACATTCTTTCCAACTATTTATACTTCAAGGTAGAAGACCTCTAAACCATGCCTTAGGCACCCCTCCTAGAGTTGCTAGGAAAACTCAACATTTAAGTAGAGGATCAACGTTTGCAAGTCCATCTGAACATCTGAACATTTAGTGATGTAAGCTCGTGCAGGACAAATTGTTGGCTATGCAAGCCAGGGACTTGTCCTTTAGTGAGCTGGGACTTCTGCCTCACTCCATGTTCTTGTAGTTAGTGATCTAATGATCTTAGCTCTTTCCTCATTTGGACTTATCTATTGCTGGGCCTTTGCCAGCCCATTTTGTGCAGTACCAGAGAATGCCTATAACATTAGCCCCTAACTCTCAACTCACTTTGTGAGCTAGGAGTTGTAGTTTACTGGCAAAAGCTTCATTTGTGAATTGTTGTGTAATCAAAGTTTTTAAATTTAGCCTGTCATTTCATCTACTACAAGCCATACCTCATACTATATGGGTCTCATAGCCATAGGTGTGTCAGCCTCATTTTCTTCCAAGGCATTTAATGAAAAAGTGGTTAAATTTCTTTTGGACTTTTCTATGAGACCAGGCTAGTCTATCTAAGACATAGGAAGTCCTTCTTCCTTCTTCACTAAATGACTTGATGGGTGCCTTAGATAAGTGCTCTATATTTCTGATGGTGTGCCTTTTTGATAAAGTGTGTATGGTCTGCCATGTATGGAGTCTTTATGGGCAACCCTTCTTTGAGGATTTTGGAAGATCTTGTGTAGATCTTGGATTATGTCCTCATGGTTATGCCATAGAGTTTAGCCTTCCCAACTGTGTTCCCCTACTTCTCAATCTTGGGGGGAAAGGTGAGCTGAAAAGGAGCCTTTAGCTGAAGAGGACAACAAGAAGAAGATTAAGGAGCCAACATGCCCCGTCAGTCCTCCTGTTAGTTGGAGTTCATCTCCAAGAACCCAGTTTTATTTCCATAATGTAATAGTTGTAGGCTTGTTCTAATTTGTGTTTTGAGTCTTCTGATGTAAATTTACCTCATTGAGTAAGGCTTTTAATGAATGAAATTTTCTTCATATTCCTTACATGCTATGTTGAATATTTTGCATATTATAGATGACAATATAAGTTCCTACAAATCATAGTAAAATGAAATATTTGAATAACCAATCCATCATGCATCTTGGTGAGTAATGATTCTAGGCATCGAAATGCCTTAATTGTTAATGAGTAGTACATATGTTGCATAAAAGCTATGCCTAGTAGGAAGTCACATGCGAGCTATGAATGATAGGCTGTATGAGAGCTGTGAGCATTAGGTTGCATGAGAGCTACACTTTGCAAGCTATACCATAGTAATTTAGTTGCTAAGGTAAGTAATGAATTTATTTTAGTGCCACCACGCCTCAGCGAGCTCAGGGCTCAGGCTGGATGAGTTTATTTTAGCGCCTCCATGCCTCAGCAAGCTCAAGGCTCTTGCTAGATGAGTTTATTTTAGCACCTTCATGCCTCAGTAAGCGCAGGGCTCTTGCTGGATGAGTTTCAAGAGCTTATTTTAGTGCCTCCATGCCTCAGTAAGCTCAAGGCTCTTACTAAATGAGTTTATTTTAGCGCCTTCGTGACTTAGCAAGCTCAGGGCTTTTGTTAGATGAGTTTATTTTAGCACCTCCGTGTCTCAACTAAAAAGCTGGCAATTAAATTAATACACAAGGTGCCTTAGCTGGAAATGATATCAAGTCTGGCTTCGTCATCTTAATGGCTTTCCTTCTATATAATGTTTTATTGAAAATTATCAGGGAGATTTAGGGAAAATTCATCAACTTCCAAACAAGATTACAAAATTAAAATATGGTTCTAATTAAGGGCCCCTACTCTCAATCAACAGTTCGCTATGGTTGCTGAGGTCGTGGCTCAGAGGGTTAGACCATGTAATCTTACAATCGATCTTTTTTGATGAGATCCTGTATGGCACCCCTGAGCGCCCAACATTCTGAGGTGTTGTAACCAACCTTGTTATGATAGGTGTAGAACTTATCTTTGTTCCTTAATCTACTGGGAGTCCATAAGGCCTTGGGCTTTCCAAAGTATTCCCTGCCTCTTGCTGCTGCAAAGATCCTATCTTAGGCATTAGACAAGATGCTATAACTTTCATGGTGACCTTGATGTTGGAGTCGCTGAGTTCTTGCTCTCTTTGTGAGTTGGATATTTGAGTCATCCTATTGAATGTCATCACTCCTCTTCTTACCTTGAGTGAAGCTATTTACCTCGTACTTTTGGTTAGACTCCTTTGAGCCAAAGGTTTCCTCCCATTTGATATGCTTGATAGCTCGCTCATAGAACTCAATTAAATCCTTCACCAAGGACTTGTATTCCGTCTTTGCGGAGTCCCACAAAGATCATTGCCAAAATGGTTTCTTCCAAGGGATTTTCTACTGAATTGGCTTCAAGTTTGAACCTGGCAATGTAATCCTTTAGCAACTTATGCTTCTGCTAAAAGATCCTTGTGAAGTGACAAGAGGGCACAAGCTGCCTCTTCAATGCTTGGTACTTCAATGCTTGGTACTGACTGAGGAACTTTTGCTGACATTCTTTCCAACTATTTATACTTCAAGCTGGAAGACCTCTGAACTATGCCTTAAGCACTCCTCCTAGAGTTGCTAGGAAAACTCAGCATTTAAGTAGAGGATCAATGTTTGCAAGTCCATCTGAACATTGAATATATCCAAATGGTTATAAGGATTGATGTCCCCATTGTATAGCAGGATCGTGGGAACTTTAAGTTTGTAAGGGAGGGGTTGTGCCTCAATCTCTTTCGAGAGTGGCAACCTTTCCTTGTAACGAGCTTGATCATTCAAAGCTCGAAGACATTCCTCCAACTAGTTCACCTTCTGAAACAACTCTTCCACCATCGGATCCCGTGCCTCAAATCGTTGGCTAGAAGATTGTTAATTCCTTTGACTCTCTTGGTCATAAGAATAGTGATCTGAAGTTTGTTTTTGTGAGCAACAAGCTAAGGAAACTTCTTGATTGGCTTTGCTCGAATGTCCAACTTGCTATTACTGGTGGACACTTTCAGGTGTAACAACCTCAGCTTGCCTTTGCACACCCTGAGCTTATGATTGTGCTAGCATTGTGACTGCTCTAGTCAATTCTCCCATCATATTTTCTAGTCTCTCCTAGCATTGATGCCAGGTTTGTGCTCTATCAGTTCCATTGATAGCAACAGTAGGTTGGTAAGAGCCAGTTAGGGGCAAGCTAACAATAACACCTATAATAGTAGTAGTGGAGGAGTCTATTATGGATACATGACCTTTTAGCTGATCAACCAAAACGTTTGAAGCTCTGGTGGTTCTTCTTCTAGCCATTGTAGTCGAAAGGAAGATCAACCAAGATGTAGATGAGTCCCCACAAACAATGCCAAGATGTTAATGATGGAATTTGGTTTGTTCCAAATCCAACCAACCCAAAGAGTTCTTAAGGACTTAAACTGCAATCTAGTTGTGCAAACAAAGAATGAAGAGATGGTGAGGAAGAATAGCAATAGCACAAAAGGATTTTTAACGTGGTTCGATTAAAACCGAGCAACATCAGTCCCTATGGCCACAGTATTATTTTATTGCTCTAGTGAAATTTTTACAGAGTTTCAATATATGTTTTCCAGGCCTCCCTCTACAATGATCTCCTCCCTCCTTTTTATAGAGGCTAGGAGGTTACAAGTATAATTACATGAGTTACATTTCTATTACATCAAGTACATCAAATAATAAATATAAGTGACAAGTACGGCTTCTGCAAATCAGCTTTTGTAGACTGTTGGCCAACTTCTATAGATTGCTTTTTGTGGGTGGGCCCATATTGGATGCTTCTTACAGACTGGCCCTACGAACTTAGTCTGAGAGGGTACTTGCTTCAAATTTACCCTCAGCGAGCCTTTAGTTGGGTGAGATATTACGTCCCGTAAGCTGAGACTCTTGGTCTGGGGTTGCTGCTGGGCTTCAGTTAACAAGATCGAGCTCACGAGCTCGCTTTCGATGATGCAAGCTTGCGCAAGACAAATTGTTGGCTATGCGAGCCGAGGATTTGTCTCTTAGCGAGCTAGGACTTCTGCCTTATTTCGTGTTCTTATAGCTAGTAATCTAAGGATCTTAGCTCTTTCCTCATTTGGACTTATCTGTTGCAGGGCCTTTGCCAGCCCATTTTGGGCAGTACTAGAAAATGCCCATAACAACTCTTTAATAAAAAATGATGAATTTTTAATTTGTCATAGCTTAATGCAAAAACTTTAACTATACTAAATTAAATGAGCACATTGAAAAAAAAAAAAAGGTTGATTATTAATTTTGGTTCCTTCAAATGTTTATAAACAACAAAAAGTGTTTTGCGTACACAATGCATTCTAGTGTTTCCAATTGACCCAACTCGCATCGTGATAAATTGATAATTGATGGCCCAACAAGAATTTGCAACATATGTTTGCTTCTTCATATGCAAGTGTGTCGCCAAACAGGCAACAAATGCCCATGGTGGTACACGGGATCACCCTCGTTATGATAGCCTATATATGAGCAATAGATAGCTCCATATATTTACTTCCTACATAGCCACAGTCACCCTAAAGATTCGATCAATCTAAACAAAGGATTTGACATCTCAAACATGAGTGCGTTGTCACTCCCACAAACCTACTCGAAAATCTCATACTCGCATTCCATGAAAAAACAGAAAAAAGATACCTATAACATTGAAAGGGATCCTAAATCCTAATGGAAAAGAATTAGCTATTGGAAAGTCATTGGGCAAAAACCATCGATTGCAGCTGAAAGCTTTAGAATTATTGTTTGAACTGCCCAATATCTAGAGCTTTCCCTTTTAAGTAACGGAGTTAAGCCATGCGCACGAGTGCAAACGAGTTGCATTGTTCGTGATTGATTCAAGATCTATACGTAAAAAATTCAATTTTAAACGAATTGAGTCTAAATGAGTCAATTTCAATTAACGAATAAATCTAATTTGAGTTTTATAGTATTTAGTTTGAATTGATCACAAGCCTAATAATTAAAATATTGTTTTTTATTTTATATTATATTTAATAATATAAAAGACATATACTATACAATAATATAACAGTATAAACTCTAGTGTTTGGTATTGTATTATATGCAAAAAGGTAGTTTAAAATCGTCTAAGTTGATTTAGATTCATATATAATTCGAGATGGAGTTTGAATATTTAGACTCTAAGAAATTTGAACAAAATAGCATAAAGCTCATACAAATTTGTTGAGGCTTGTAAACAAATCGGGTTCGAATTCGATTTTTTCAGGCTTGATAAGTATAAATTTGAATTCAAACTCTTTTATTCGAACTCGAACTTAAACCAATAAATGTTCGACGACTCATTTGCACTATAAATTACACTATATAAATTCTTGAAAACTTAAAGTGTGAATCGCACAATATGATACAACGGTAATATTATAATTGTGAAGAACGCTACAACTGTGTTGTAGATGAAATTTGAACTGCATTAAATGTTGATCTATATTATTTTTCAATTTTTTAACAATGCAATGGAGATAGCATGCAATCATAATCACATTTAAATCTCTGTAAAACCTAAACCCTCATATTTCATACTCTATATAATAGCCTAACCTTCCTAGTACACATGACATTACCATATCTCTTCCTTTTCAGCTGCAAACAATCACAAACAATGAAATTGCCTATAGGAGTTTAGTTATCATGAAACCACTTTGGACAATTAATTAATAGGCCATTTAATCAACTATCCATAGCAATTATAGGTAGAACGAATAGAGCATTAAGAGAATCAAAACTAGAATAAATTGACAATTAAATCAGATATCACAATTAATAATAGAAATGGTGTAGAATTCCCTTAGATTGAAATAGAATTTAGCTCACATTGATTACAAAAATAAAAGGAAAATAAAAAGGAAAAGAGAAAACCTAATTATAGATAGAATCTTGCCCCAGTAGAGCTCCTCTCTTCCAAAAGGAAAAAAATAATTTAGAAATGAGTAAAAAGATATTATAAATAAGGCTTAGTTGTAGATTTATAAGTCCAGTGCACTACTTCTAAGTTAGGCTGTGATTTTGGGTTGGAAGGAGGCCTTTTTGAGTATGGCAATATTCAGATGAAATAAAGTTCTATGTCTTAACTTTCCAATGACTTTAATCTTGCATTAAAATTTGGTCTTAAGTTATAGGCTAAACACCAAGATAGAGTTTCTCAGCAGTCCAACTCATAATAGATTTGATTACTTAGGTTCATAGTCAATTAATTAAGTCAAAATGGTATAGTTTGCACTCAAGCTTAGCATAAAAGATGTATAATTGAATCTTAGCTAACCCATGGGCTTGAGTTTGCACTGAAATGATTTTACAGCTCTGCTTATAATAAAAAACACTAGGTCGGGCTCTGGATCACATCATTGCACTCTACTCTAGTTTCCAGACTCTATTTGACCTCCAAAATATCTGAACTAAGCTTTGGGCTCTTCATGATATTTTTAGTTCTTCCTCTTAGCTTTCTAAGGGTGAAAATTGAGATCTAAAACTCTAATTATGCCTAAAATCTTGAAACAATTTGAAATAGTATAAATTTACCAAATAACTTCAATTAAGCACAAAAACTTAACAAATCACAAAATCAATCCCAAGTATTTAATTAAGCACATAAACATAACAAAACATCAAGAATAAACGGATATAAATTATGTATAAATTATTTTCATCAAATCCCCTACACTTATCTCTTGCATGTCCTCAGGCAAGATCCTAAAACAAAACTATACTAGACTCAAAACAAAGCTTCAAACTCTAAAATTTTTCAATAGAACCTAGAGAAAGAAAATGATGGCTTGATGAGGAAGAAGAAATGAAGTCTACATGACTTCCTTTGGGCTGAAGCCAAAAAGCAAAAAAAGAAGGGAAGTCAACTTAGGAGAGGGTAAAATAGAAAAGTTTGGTCAATTTTTTCATAACTACAATTTGACTATTTTCTTTTACTTTATTTCTTCCATTTTGAACTCAAATTTAACACACTTATCAATTTCCAAAAATTACAAAAATTTTACTACAAATTAGTTAAATTAAATGCTTTCATAATGACTATAATTTTATATTCATTCAATATCCATAATCCTTATTTCAAATTTTTTGGAGTTTTTTGAAAATAGAATTTCAAAATTACAAGTTTTGTTCTTTGAATGTTCTTGATCAAATCTTTGATTTTCAAATGATTTCTAAAATTCATATAATCAATTTCTACTATTTCTGAGTCTCTTATAACTCAAAATTTATAGTTTTGAAATTCTCAAAAAATTTTGAATTTCCCTTTTTAGATTTTCTAAAAAGCCATTTTAGTACTAAATAGAGTTTAGAAATTTTAAGATGTTACAAATTCTCCATCCTTAAAAGAATTCATCCTCGAATTCTATATAAATTGCAATTTGTATTAAATGATTATAGTAGTTAATTCTTACCAAATATATGGGGATATTTTTCATGTATATCACTACCTAACTCAAGATTAAAACCTAGAGCATCCTCACCGTAAAACACACTCGGAATCCCTCACCCAATATAGACACCTAGAAAATAAGAAGAATATTTAAGGTTTACAAGTAAGAACTCAAAGAGTTCAAATCTCAAATTGAAGCTTAATAAATTAGGGATTTGCTCAAACCAAACTCAAGAGCAAGTAATGAAGGAAATTAAATGAAGCTCAGAGAAAAAGGGGTGTATTTACCTCTCAAAGTAATGAAAAATCACCCAAAATAAGTGTGGAAATGGTTTAAATAGAGAGAGACTCATTAGACACAAAAACTAGCCCTTAATTTGAATTTTACCACAAATGAATTGATTCTAGGGGGCAAAAATTTAAATGTGAATCAGTTCTTAGAGATAGAGGTTTCAAATGTAAATCAATTTTTGAATCAATTCTCTCAAAATGAAGAGCTCTTTGGAAAAATTCAAAAGGCATGAATTGAATATTAAATTGATTCTCAAGGTTTAAGAATTTTCAAGCTTGAATCAATTCAATCAACATGCAAGGCTCTCGGGCCTAAAATCTGGGGCTAGGGAATCAATTCTCGAGCATCCCTATTTCACCAAGGCTTAATGAATTGATTCTCAAATCTATTTAATCCTTCAAAAATTGATTTTTAACTAAAATTTTGAAATGATTTTTTTATTAAAACCTTTTTAATTATTTTCCAAGTCATTCTTTTCAGTTAAAGAATATATTTTTCAAGAATAAAATTTATGAAAACTTTTGCAAGCATGAAAAAATATTCTGAGGAGATTTTCCAAGATTTTTTAGATAAATACCAACCAAAAATATTTTGAACTAGATTTAATAAATACCCTAAACCTTTACAAAAAAAACCTACGCCTAATACTAAGTCTCCACCAATGTTTTTAAGCTTTTCCTAGGCAATTCCACTAAAAAATAAACATAATAAGTATATTCCAAAAGTTTGTCATCATCAAAATTAATTTGTAAATCATTTGACATGTGGGCTAGACTCAACAATCTCCTTCTTTTTAATGATGGCAAACTATTTTGGGGTTAAAGGCAAAACATAACCATTAAGCATACAAGATCCCCCTTGAATTAACATATCTCCCCCTCAACACATGTATCAAATAAGCAATTTAGCATAAACAATTTGCACAACCCCCAAACACCCAAAATAGCATATTTCTCCCCTTTTTGGCACTATCAAAAAGTATGCAATAAGCAAAAGCCACAATGATATAAACCAAATAAATCCAAAATATCATAGACCAAAATAATCCAACAACATAGCAAAATTATGCAAAGTAAATCAAAATTCAGTAGAAGCAATGACTAAGTAAAGTAAAGGGCCAATGAGGCTAAGGGAAACAATGTAAATCAAGCAAAAATAACAAAACACAGCTATTAATCTCCATGAGGCACCATAGCTTCATTAACATGATTGATTTAAGCATACATGCTATTCAAGCAATCATGGAGGTCTTTGATTTCAAGATTCATATTTGCTTGAAAAGTTGAGATGTTGTCTTACATAACATTCAACCAGTTAAAAAATTGCCTTTGCTTCATGCAAACACCTTCAAAGTTTTTCATTACTAAATCGTGAAAGTGATTTTGTTGAATGTGTATTTTCTTGAGGAGGTCAAGGGTTTGTTATTAAATTTCACTACTCTTAGCAGAGGAGCTAGTGGCACCAGTTGTACCTGTACTCGAAGAACCAAGAAGTTAACTTTTTTCTTCAGCATGTTAAGAAATCTTTCAAATGGATACATCTATCAATATTGTATAGGGCTAACTACCCTTGTTTCAAATGGAAAATGAATGGACAAATACTCTATTAAGTCAAAAAAAACTTGGTAAAAAGATTTATTCATGCTTGTGAATTATCAAGGGAATATTTTGCTCTATGCAAAGCAATTCATCTTCTTATAGAATCATTGAGCATAATTCCTAAAGAATTAACTCAAGTTAGTTAAGGCCCTTAATAGGATCTAGGAGTGCAGACAAGGCAATAGGAAGCAATCTTTCTATGAAAATATGTCTATCATAAAAATATGATAGTCATCATCTACATTGATACACCTATCTAATTTAGAGACATAATCATCAAGCATCCTTAACTCTTTGACCCACTCGCAGTCTAACCTTCTCTCCTCCAAGCTCAAGATGTAAGAAGCTTTAGGTTTATATATTTTTCCATTTGCATCCTCTTTAAGCTCCTACTTCCTTCATTTGCAATATTATAGCAAATCTAACCTCATCTTAATATTGTCTTTGGTTTTTCCTTTAACATCTATCATTGTGTACAATATATTATCAAAGATGTTTTTCTCTATATGCATGACATCAAGATTATTTTGGAGTGAGTTAGATTGCTAGTATAACAAGTCTAAGAATATGCTTCTTTTAGTCTAATTGTGATCCACCCCATATCATGGTATCCTGATTGGCCAAGTTTCTGTGACTTTTGGAGCAGAACAAAGCTAATCAAAACTTGTTTAGTAGTTAATCTTAGAGCTAGTTCTAATCTTTTCACTCTATTTTTGATAAAGTTATTCTTATTTCTCTTGTAAGGATGATCATATGGTAGAAACTATTTGTGACAATCAAACCATGATTGTTTCCTCCCATGCTTTAAGATGAATGCTTTTTATGGATTTTGTACATATTAGGCAAGCTAATTTTTGAGTCATTTACTAACCAAATAACATTGCATATGTAGAAAAATCATCGATGGTCCACATCAATGTGGCCTTCATTTGAAAGTTTTACTTCCTTGAAATATCATATGTTGGAATGTCATCACTCCACAAGATGAGTAACTCATTTATTAATGACTGTATGAATACATCAATTTTACTCTTTGGATTTTCTAGACCTGGGATGATCAAGGTTAGAAACATATATAGAGTTATCATACATATATCTAAAGGTAAATTATAAGGAAAGACTATTACTGGTCAACATGAGTATGGTGTAGCGTTATGACCGAATGAAGTGAATCCATCATAACACAACCCACGTTTTACATTTCAAGGATCAATTGTAAACTTTGGGTACTTTTGGTTAAATTGTTTCCAATCTTCTCCATTTAAAGGATAACACAGAAAGCCCATTTCTCTTCAATTCTCATTATGTGATCCCATATAAGGAGCGTACTTCATCAAAGCATAAAACCGTTGCAATTTGGTAATTAAAAGCAAATAATACATTCTCCTAAACAGAACTTCTTTGCTATTTTTGCCTATCCCGTGTTCCTTATATCGAGTCGAACCACAAATTCTACATTCTCTATCAAATCTATTTTCTTTATCAAACAACATGCACCCTTTTAAGCTTTTAAAAACATGTGATGTTAAGATTCTATTGTGTGATATTGAATTAGAAATAGCTTCCCTTGTTTTTCTGTTGTTTGCATGTAAAATCTACTTGTGCGAGTTGAATTGCACCATTTTGAACTAAACCCTGTGATTATGCTAGCAGAAACCCAATAGTTTTTCTTAACCAATTTAAATCAAAATTTGAACTTGGATTGTACGACTTGAATCAACTCTTCCTACCCTATTTTTTTATTTTGATCACGTTTGAAATTAGACTTCTCGAAAGTTTTCAAAATTTGACAAATAGACTTGTATTTTTAACTATATATCCATAAGTCAAATCAAGATTTTCACCAATGAATTTTTCAATTCTAATCACAATCATACTCATTTTCATCAATGATTCTAATTGCAATTATAATCGTACTTCTAGCAAGTTTCATATTATTCAACCAATATTTACTTCTTCCAATCCTTTTAAATTACTTTTATAATGAATCCAAATAATTCAAATATAATAAATGGAGTTTATAAAATATAAATCATAAGTCAATATTGAGGAATTGGATTATTATACATGTAAGAATATCTAATCAATGAATCTATAAATCAAGGTGATCATAAGACAGGAAAGAATGATATTAATAAGGAATGACTATGATTGTGGAAATGCAAATACTATGAGTAGTCATACTATATAAAGTTTGATAATTCACATGAGATTTT
>JANHAO010010117.1:0-17893 GCA_026873985.1 Saraca asoca
GTTTTCAAAATTTACATCCAAACAAGTTTTTTATTTTTTGGTTCTAGAAAAACAGTTTTTAAAAAACTGTTTTAAAAAACAATAACACAAAAACACCTGAAAACACTTCCAAACAGACCCCTTATTCCTCAGAAGGTGTTGGCAGAAAACTATTTCCCAGCAGGGTTTCATACTTTCTTTTATTTTTTTGGTAACGTTTACCAAATTTTTTTTATTTTTCTAAATAAAAAGTTGAAAATTGTTGGTGCAACGTTTTTCAATTTTATTATTTTTTTAATTTTATTATTTATTTATTTTTTCTTAATTTTTTTTATATTTTGTCATATAATTACTTAACAGTAGAAACCTTGAGTGATAGAATATTTGAAATTTTAGATGAAATTAGTATAAAATAATTATATAATATATTATAATTAATCAGACTAAAATTTGAATGAAAAAAATAAAATTTTATTATAAATAAAAATTTATATATTAATTTTTTATTTTTTAGAAAAAAATAAAAAAAGAAACTAAAAATAAAAAGTTCGGAGTAATATTTTTTAATTTTTAATTTCTTTTTTATTTTTAACAAAAAAAATAAAAATAAAAATAAAAAGAAAATTCTAAAAATTTTTAAAAATAAAAAAAAAGAAGAAATAAAATTAGTGTAAAACAACTAGATAATATGTCACATTTAATTTTATATTGACTAAAATTTTAATAAAAAAATATAATTTTATCATTAATATAAAATTTAAATATTAAATTAAAAAAATATTTTTTTAGAAAAATAAAATAAAAAAAATTAGTATAAAATAATTAAATAATATGACACAACTAATTATATATTGATTAAAATTTTAATGAAAAAATAAAATTTTATCATGAATAAAAAATTTAAATATTAAATTTAAAAAAATAATTTTTTTTATATTTTCAATAAAAAATAAAAATAAAATAAAATAAAAAGAAAAAAATAATTTTTTTTCCCATCATCGGAAAAATATAATTTTTTTTTATTTTTTCTTCTTTTTATTTTTTTATGAAAATATAAAAAATTTAATTTTTTAATTTTAATATTAAAATTTTTTATTCATGATAAAATTTTATTTTTTATTAAAATTTTAATCAATATATAACTAATTGTGTTATATTATCTAATTATTTTATACTAATTTTATTTTATTTTATTTTATTTGACTTTTGACTTTTGATTTTGATTTTGATTTTTTTTATTTTTTCTAAAGAAATAAAAAATAATTTTTTAAAATTCAATATTTAAATTTTTGATTAATGATAAAATTTTATTTTTTTATTGAAATTTTAGTTAATATATAATTAAATGTAACATATTATCTAGTTATTTTATACTAAATTTATTTTTTTCCTTTCTTTGTTATTCTTTAAATTTTTTAGAAAACTTTTTTCTTTTTTATTTTCATTTTTTCTTCTTTTTATTTTTCTTTTTAAAAATAAAAAAGAAAAGAAAAATTAAAATTAAAAAAATATTGGTCCCAACTTTTTATTTTTTATTTTTAGTTTCTTTTTAATTTTTTTAAAATAAAAATTTAATATGTAAATTTTTATTTATGATAAAAAATTTTTTAATTCAAATTTTAATCAATATATGATTAAATGTGATATATTATCTAATTAATTTATATTAAGTTGATCTAAAATTTTAAATCATCTATTACTCAATGTTGCTGTTGTTAAATAGTTATATGATAAAATATAAAAAAAATTTAAGAAAAATAAAAAATTAAAAAATAATAAATAATAAATTTAAAAAATAAATTTTTATTTTTAAAAAATAAAAAATATTGATAGCATCAACGTTTTCTAACTTTTTATTTTAAAAAATAAAAAAATTTGATAAACATTGGTGCTACTAATGTTTATAAAAAAAAATTTAAAAAAAGAAGTATGAAAACGTTGTTCAACGTTTTGCCCTTGTTGGAAATAGTTTTCTGCCAACACCTTCTTTAGAATAAGTTTTATTTTTTGCCCCAAGCAAGGCAAAAAGCCACAATTTCCTCGCCATGGCATTTTATGTCATTAGTCTCGTTTTGTCCTTCGGCCTACCATACTTCCTAAAAGGATTCAGGATCCTACATTACAGACGATGCCGTTTAAGAAATGCCACCCCGTAGGAAGGGGCTATATTACCTACAAGGATCGAGGTTCGGTTTGAAGTATTTAGGTTGTAATACCAATTGATATTTAACATTCATCTATTACTTAGCATGTAACACCATGTATATTTGTAAAAATTGGCAATATCTATTGGAAATAATAATTTGGTAATTTTTATATGTTTAAATTCATGTGTCTATTAGGATTATATTATTAAGATTTCTCGTATATGAGCATAAATTTTGAACATGAAAGTATATGTATCTAAATATAAGTGATTCATGTATGATAAGCTTCATATAACTAGAATCATCTATTATTATCAAGAAGCCACTCTGGTAATACCCTATTGTATTTAATGTATATGTATGCCAAGTAAGTGAACATGAGAAATAAAATTTTTCTTTCTCTCCAACAGAGTGGCATCAAAGCTTGGTTTATAAATGTTAAGAGATGGACAATGATGGAGTGTGTCATGTCCCAATTCCTCGTCTTACGAGAGAGGATTTTGATAATTCATTTATTTGTATGAAGGTATTACTTAGAACACATAGTGTATAGGAGAGTGTAGAGAGAGGTTACACCTCATCACATGATGAGGTTGATTTATTTGTCTTAATAGGAAAAGGATGCTTTGGTAAAGGCAAGACAGAAAGATTAACTAGCCTTCACATTTATCCATTAGGGTTTGGATGATTTGATGTTTGAGATCATAATGGATGCAACCATCGTAAACAAACCTGACAGAATGTACAAAAGTTTTTCCAAAGAAAGGAGAAAAATGAGGAAGAAGTAGAGAAGGAAGACAAAAAGAAGATCATAAAAAATTTAACAAAGGGAATGTTGAATTTGTTGAAAAAACAACTTGGAGTTGTGAAGTCCAAGAAGAGAAGGAGTATAAATTGTCTTGTGTTTTTGAATAGGAAGAAGAGGCCACATCACCTATGAAAGGAGATGTTGATTTTGAAAAAACTAACTAGATTTGGAAAGTCCAAGAAATTTTAACCTATGATTTGTCGAATCTCTTCGAAGGTGAAAAAAAGATCATACTATCTTTAAAAAGCCATGTTAAATTCAAAAAAGTAATATGGAATTGAAGAACCTAAGATGAGACAACTTATGACTTGTTTTGTCTCTTTAAGGATGAAGAGGTCATGGCGTCAAAGAGAATGACAAGGATACAATCATGACAATTCCGACAATGATACAAGAAGAATTCAATCGATTAAAGGACATGAAAAAGCAAACAGAAGATGACAATATGAAAGATAAGTAATAGAGTGCATATGCAAAAGGAGAGATCAAAGACATTAAGAAGAGAAAGACTTGGAGCACCTTAAGTTATGATGGTATTGGAGTCAAACGAATGTCCAAGATGAAAAAGAATACCATAAGAAATGTTAAGAGGCCCAAAACGAGTATCGTTGCTGATGAACACAATTTATACATATTTTATATCCCTTATATACTTAGTTTTTTGTCATATTTATGTGCTTAATTGAATACTTGTTAATGCTTAATTGAATTTATTTAGTAAATTTATACTATTTTAGGTTTTTGGATATATCTTGAGTTCTAAGCTTCGAATTTGGATGATTCTTATATCATTGGAAAATTTCGAGAAATATATAAAAATGTCATGCAAAGCCCAAGGTCTAGTTTGAACACCTAATTTTTGACAATAAATAGGTTAACCTTATTCAAGTAGTACCAAAGAAATCAAGGATTATTGTGGTAAAAAATCAAGATGATGAGCTTATTCAAACCAAAATTCAAAATGGTTGGCATGTGTGCATTGATTACCGCAAGCTAAATGTATCAACTAGAAAAGACCATTACTTTTTTCCTTTCATTGATTAGATGCTTGAGCGATTGACTGACAAGTCCCATTATTGCTTCTTGGATAGGTACATAGGATAATTTTAGAATGTGATAGCACAAAAAGACATTACTTTCACTTGTCCTTTTGAAACATTTGGCTATAGAAGAATGCTTTTTAGACTTTGCAATACACTTGCCATATTTCAAAGGTGCATGGTGAGCATTTTTTCAAATTTTTTATAGTATGGATAGAGATTTTCATGAATGGTTTTACTACTTATGGTGATTCATTTGATGTATACTTAGAGAACTTGACCCATATGCTTAGGCATTGCTTCGAGACAAATCTTATTTTGAATTTTGAGAAATGCCATTTTATGGTTGAGTAAGGGATAGTTTTAGAACATGTAGTGTCAAGTAGAGGCATTGAGGTAGATAAGGCAAAAGTTAATTTGATCTTGAGCTTATCTTACCTCACTTGTGTGTGAGAAGTGTATTCCTTTCTTAGCCATGCAGGTTTTTGTCACGGATTTCTCCAAGATAGCATTGCCCTAGTCCAAATTGTTACAAAAAGAGGTTCCATTTGATTTTAGCCAAGTATACAAGGATGCTTTTGACATGTTGAAGGCTGCATTGACATTTGCTCCCATCATTTAACCTCCAAATTAGAAGTTTCCTTTTAAGATTATGTATGATGCAAGCAATTATGCTTTGGGAGCAATTTCGAGGCAGTAGGTTGGCAAGCAAGCTCATGTGATTTATTATATTTCTAGAACTCTTGATTCAACCTAATGTTGTTACTCCACAATAGAAAAAGAGTTTTTAGCTATAGTATTTACCTTAGACAAATTTCATCCTTATTTTCTTGGATCTAAGGTTGTTGTATTTTCTGAGCATATAGCTTTGAAATATTTGCTCTCTAAGAAAGATGTAAAACTAAGACTAATCAGATGGATCCGCTATTGAGACTAGCAAAATCATGCTAAACTACCTAAGTTAATAGATAGGGTGAGTCTAGGTCGAATCCACAAAGATTATTGATATACTTCAATGTGTTTGTAGTATGAAATGGGGGGATGACACTATCTAATTATAATAGGACTCTAATTAAACAATGTAAATGCATAAAAAAATAGAAACAAAAAAAGGTGGAAAACTAATGGAGAAAAGCTCAATTCTAGGGGCTCTTGTAACCAATTTTGCGACTAATCCTTGACATTAATGTTTCATTCCCTCTTCAGTCACTTAGCTAAGAAACTAATTAAGCCTAATACCTAATTAATTCTTATTAATTTCTTCCTAAATTGGTCTGCTAGCCCAGCACTCAATTGGCCCTTATTGCTAAATCAGTTGAAGTCTAACACCTCAACCAATTTACCAATAGCATTAAGAACTAAAAATACCAAGTATAATTAATTAAATTACCCTAACAATAACTCAACTAATTACTGTCAATTCTCTTGAAAAATTGACTAACCTTGGCAGCAAATCAAAACCCTAGTACTAACCCACAACTAAACATCCACAAATAACAATAAATTGCCTATAAAAATTCAACTAATAGTAAATCACAATGAATAATTAATTAATTGGCTACCTTAATCAATCATTCAAAGCAATTATAAGCATTAAGATAGGGAATTAAGAGAATCAAATTTGGAATAAATTGGAATTAAGAGCAAATCTCACTATTAATAAAAGAATTAGTGCAAAAATTCCCTGAGATTGAAATAATAGCTTAGGTACACATTAATACAAAATAAAAAAGAAAAATATAAGAAAAGAAGAAACCTAATTGGGGCTATTGTCTACCTCTAGTAGAGCTCCTCTCATTCGAAAATTAGAGACAATGTAAAATAGAACTAAAAGTTATTATAATTGTAGCTTAACTAAGTATTTATAGGTTCACTGCACTATCTCCTGGTTGAATAGCTAATTACGATTGGAGTAAGGCTTAATTGGACATGGGTCCCTTCTTATGAAATGTAACCTTATCTTTGAAGAGTTTAATGGCCTTGACCTTGAATAATTCTCAATTCCTAGCTCAAGTTCTGAGCCAAAAACTGAGACAGCTTTCTGAATAGTCCAACCCATAACAAAATTTAACACGTAAGTCCATAACCATGAAACTAATTTAAAATGGTGTAGTCTGATCTCAAGTCCTTCATAAAAGTTGTTAAAATGGCTCTTAGCTATCTTATCTGTTCGGGTTTGCACCAAAATGATAGGTGGAGCTCTAGTTATGATGCAATCACCAAAAATGATTATGGGTTATAACATAGCACTCTATTCCAGCTTCTAGGTTTAATTGACCTTCAAAACGTCTGAATTAGGCTTTAGGCTCTTAATGACATTTTTATCTCTTTCTTTTAGCTTTCCAAATATATAAGAATCACCCAAAACTAATGTCCAGAACTTAAGATATACCTAAAATCATGAAATAGTATAAATTTATTGAATAAATTTAATTAAGTACAAAAATAGAACAAACCACAAAACCAATTTCAAGTACCCAATTAAGTACATAAACAAGACAAAATATTAAATTTAAAGGAATATGAAATATGTATAAATTATATTCATCAAATTCCCTCATATTTAGCTTTTGCACGTCCTCGGGAACAATACCAAAATAAAACTAAACTATACTCAAAACAAACTCAAACTCTAAACTCTAAACAATGATGAGAATGCAAAACCAAAAGCAAGGAAATAACCAAACTTTTCAGGGATATAACGTCTCATGAAGCACATTCCTAACAACTTAAAACTTAAAACCAACTAGCAAATCAATTTCATTTAAAAGGCAAATAAATCAAATTAGTAAACCCTCACAAGTTAAGCTCTCCATGCAACTTTCTTTGTGTTTAAGATGGAAAACTGCTTCACTCAATTTCAATTTATGAAAATGCACTACCAAAAGATTGATTATCATCTAATCTTCGCTACTTAAATCACATGAATAACACAAATCAAAAGGACTTTACAAAAGTTATAATGTGGCCAAGGGACAAGGGGAAGAAAAGAATGACAAAGATATGAAAATGCAAAAATTAAAGAGACTAACAGAATATTGTGGCATAGATCTAAATAAGTAAAGGAGCAAGTGCAAATGGAAAATCTATGCAACAAATTTTCACATTTTATCACTTTTTTCCCTTTCTTTTTCTTTCCTTTTTCACTTTCTTTTATTTTGAGCTCTTTCTTTCTAGAAATTTTCTTTTTCTTCAAATTCAATTTTCTTTCTATTTCTCTTGATTTGCATTGAGATCTTTTTCATCTTTTTTTTATTCATTTTTGTTCATTTTCTTTTCTTTTCTTGGCCATTGAAATGAATCATTATTTCCTTTTCACTAAATAATTAGCATATCCCCACATTTGTTTAAGAACCCATTCCACTAATGAATTAAATGTTTTACTAATCCCTAATGTTGGGAACAGGTAAAGACATTTAAGATTTGACTTTTTAATGGGCTACATAACAACAAAAAGGTCAATTAGGCTAAAAGGGGCTCAATAATGATACATTGTAAGGTAAGTTAAAAGGGCAAAAGTGGCTCGATCAAAGAAATGCCTTAATCGTATTTATGCATGAATGTGCCAATGTAATCTCAAAAAAATTCAAAGCAAGTTCTAGAGTAACAATTTCATAAGAGAAAATCACACACAAACCTAACTAAAATGATAAAAAAAATGGCTCAAAATTGCATAAGTTATATGTCTACCAAAATCAATCCACAAACACTTCAAATTCATCACAATGCTTATCAAATTCAAGAATCAAAAGGCAAGGTAGTTTATCCAATCATGCTATGCAGCCATCAAAACCAAATGCAACTTACTCAAAGCTTAAACAAACTTATCATTAATAAAAATTATCTAAAATAAAGGAAAACAAAATTTTTTTTATCAAAATTTGTTTTTCACACAAATAAAGCAAAATGTAAAATAAAGCAAATCTAAAATCTCTCGCCTACACTTAAATTTTAAATTGTTCTTAATATAAGCACATTATTATTAACAAATCATGAACAATTAAAATAAAAGAGAGAGGGAAAGAGAGTAAACGTCTAGGTTGTCTCTTAAGAAATACGTTTGATTAACATCATTGGCTCAACGATTTATTGGTTCTTTCAACCAAGATCATGAACTCTTGGCACCACAAAAATTGCCAACCACCCCTAAACTCCAGAATCCATCTTTTATGACCTAAAATTTTTGCTACTTGATGAAATTGTTTCTCTTATGAAAACTAACTCAGGAGCATCAACATCTAACACTAAAGGGTTAGTAACATCGATAAAGCACACAAAATAGTTATCAGGATGATATTCCTTAACATCATCAAAGATATTGTATTACAAGGTACCACCATCAAACTTTATAGTAAGAGAACCAACATTAATTTCAATTTTTGTTCAAGATGTTTTCATGAAAGGTCTACATAAAATGATAGGAGTTAAGTTGCTAGTTGAAGGATTATTAGACATTTTAAAAATGTAAAAATCTGCTGGGAAGATGAATGCATTCACTTATACCAATACATCCTCAAGGAATCCTATAGAAATCACATTAGGCCTATTTACTAATTGAATCATAACATCCTTTTTCTTTAATGGTCCTAAATTCAAATATGCATAAATAGAATAAGACATGACATTTATAGATGCACCTAAGTCTAGCATGACATGTGTAAAATGATCCTGGACAATGGAATATAGGATAGTGAAGGAACTTGGATCCTGTCATTTCTAGGGTATTTTTCTTTAAATGATCGTAGATACAGTCTCCCTAATGCTTATCTTCTCATTGTCTTTCAATTTCTTTCTAGTTGTGCACAACTCCCTAAGAAACTTTGCATACTTAGGAATCTGTTTAATCGCATATAGCAGGGGTATGCTCACTTCCATTTTCCTCAAATTGTCTAGGATGCTTCTTTCTTGTTCTTCTTTGATTTTTTTTACCAATCTGTTAAAGAAGGGAGGGAGAGGGGGAGGAAAGACCAAAGCTAATTGAGAATCACCTTTTGGTTCTGTAGGTTTTATCTCATTATGCTTTGAAATATTTTCCTACTTCACTAAAATTGGTTGCTCAACTCGAGCCTCTACTTCTTTGCCACCCCTCAGCAATATTACATTAACATTCTTTTTGGGGTTCATGACTGTTTGGAAGGGTAATTTACTTGCAACCTGAGTTTCTAAGCTAGTTATTCTAGTTTCTACTATCTGAAGTCTGGTGTTGATGCTGTTGGTGTCTTGTTTCATTTGTTGAATGTCTCTTTTGATTTCTTGATAAAATTGTAGTATCATTTTGAGCTATATTCTTGATCAAGTGTACTAAAGCTTTAATTGAATATGAATTTTGGTTCTATTATTAGTTCTACAACACCTGATTCTATTACATCTGATGTGGCTGCATGGCCTAATATGGCTGCATTTGTTGAAATAAAGTCTATTACCCAGCTTGATTTCTATATCTTATATTTGGATGATCTCTCTAGCCAGAGTTATAAGCATTAGAATATGGGTTGTATGACTACTTGGAATAAGTTAGGAATCCTCTACTATTTTCTAGAAATTTTCTCCTTATTGCATGAACCTATTACTAAAATGGGTCAATTTCCTACAAGTTTGGATATGTTTCAGTGTAATGTCTAGGGACTGAGTAGATTCCATACACTACTGCTACTGGTGGTGGTTATTTTTACCCTATGGTCTATTATTATTGCTAAACCATTTAAGTGAGGTATGCTATTTATCTCTCTAGATTAGATGTGTGATCCTCATTTACTGATTTTAGTGCATAATCTATTTTGCTCCCAAACTACTAAGAATTAATAGTCATGTTTGATATCAGCATCCTTGCAGCATCAGGTGTCTTATTTACTGAGATTCATCTACTTCTAGCATTTATCATACTTCTATCTATAGGTAAAAGACCTCATATGGATCAAAAGCTGATCAATGATATGGTGATATGGACAACTTGCATACAACCTTTTGAATCTCTCCCAACACTTATATAAGGTCTTTCCATCTAGTTATCTGATATTACAAATTTCTTTTTTGATATTAGCAGCTCTGGAGGTAGGAAAGTATCTTTCTAAGAAAAGTTTAGTTATCTCAGGCCATGTACTAATAGAGCCAAAAGGAACATAGTAGAGCCAATCCTTAGCTAAATCAGTTAGGGAGAAAGGAAAGGCTCTCAATTTGATCTTCTCCTCTGAATTCCCTAGAGGCTTCATGTTATGTAGACCACATGAAACTCTTTCAGGTACTTGTGGGGATATTCTCTAACCAAACCATGAAATATAGGCAATAGGTGTATCAGTCTAGATTTTAGCTCAATTATAGCATTAATTTCTGGATAGTTAATGCATATGAGGTTGCTGGTTGAGGTTTGGAGCAGTCAACTCCTCCAAAGTCCTCTGAAGGAATGCCATATTTTCCAAGCTTGAATAGGATGATGAACCTAAAGAAAATAAGTCTACTGTAATGCCTGAACTAGGAGAGGAATTTGCTGAAAATAATGCAGGGTCCTAAAATTCTCTAGATTGGCATTTGGTCTCTTTTCTCAAATTCTACAAGATTCTTTCAATTTCTAGATCATATATTAGCTTAGAAATATGATAGGATCAAGTCCTACATTAAAAGGCTTATTAATAAAAAAAATAGACTACAGAGAAATGGTAAAACGATTAAAAAAATACTAAGGAAATTAAAAAGTCATAGTAAATGATGGAATTTGGCTAAAATTTGACAAGGATCTTGCTTGCCATGGATTTTGCTTTGAAGGTCAAATGCCAAATTTCAAATTAAAATTCCACAGTTAGTTTTTATACTAACAGGTCTTGTTGGCATCTAGATTTACTTCAATGTATTTGTTGTGTGAAATAAAGGGTTGGATACTATCTAATTAATCAGATAGTATTAAAACATAAAAAAATATAAACAAGAAAAAAAGAAAATTGATAGAGAAAAGCTCAATCTAAGGAACTTCTGCGACCAATTCTGTCACTAATCTTTGATATTAATGTTTCATTAGCTCTTTGACCGCTTAGCTAAGAAACTAATTATGCCCAGCACCTAATTAATTCTTGTAAATTTCTTCCTAAATTGGTCAACTAAGCCTAGTGCCCAATTAACCCTTATTGTTAAATCAAATGAAGCCTGACACCTTAACCAATTTACCTATACCATTAAGAACTGAAAACACTATGTCTAATTAATTAAATTACCCTAACAATAATTCAACTAATTATCTCTAATTCTCTAGAAAAATTAACTTACCCTAACAATAAATCAAAATCCTATTTCCAACCCACAACCAAGCAGCCACAAATAATGACAAATTGCCTATGAAAATTTAGCTAGTAATAAATCATATTAAATAATTAATTACTTGGCCATCTTAATTAATCATCTAAAGCAATTATAAGCATTAAAATAGAGAATCAAGAGAATCAAATTGAGAATAAATTGAAATTAAAAGCAAGTTTGTCAACTAATAAAACAATTGGTGCAAAAATTTCCTTAGATTGAGATAAGAGTTTCGCTACACATTAATACAAAATAAAAAAAGAAAAATAAAAGGAAAGAAGATACCTAATTAGAGCTTGAGTCTTTCCTTAGTAGAGCTCCTCTCCTTCCAAAATTAAAGATAATGTAAAATAAATCTAAAAAGTATTATAATTATAGCTTAGCTAAGTATTTATAGGCTCACTGCACTTCCTCTTGGTTGGGTTGCTAATTAAGGTTAGAAGAAGGTTTAATTGGACATAGGTCCCTTTTTATAAAATGTATCCTTATCTCTCAAGAGTCCAATGGTCTTGACCTTCCATAAAAACTCAATTCCTAGCTTAAATTATAGGCCAAAAATTGACACAACTTTCCAAAATAGTCTAACCCATAACATAATTTAATACTTAATTCCACACCCATGAAAACGGTGTAGTTTAATCTCAAGTCCTTCATAAAAGTTGTTGGAATGGACTTAGATATGCTGCAGGCTTAGGTTTATACCAAAATGATAGGTAGAGCTCCATTTATGATGGAATTACTAAAAATGGTTCTAGATCACAATACCACAATCTATTCTAGCTTCTAGGCTTAAATTGACCTTTAAAATGTTTGAACTAGGCTTTAGCCTATTCATGAAATTTTTCGCTATTTCTCTTAACTTTTCAAAGACATAAAAATCACTTAAAACTGAGGTCTAAAACTCAAAATATACCTAAAACCCTGAAACAATTTGAAATAGTATAAATTTACTAAATAAATTTAATTAAGCACAAAAACTGAACAAACCATAAAACCAATTTCAAGCACCTAATTAAGCATATAAACATGACAAAAAAAACTAAGTCTAAAGGGATATAAAATATGTATAAATTGTATTCAACAATTCTATTGCAGCAAGAGTTTGATCATTGGATTAAGGACAAGAAAGAAGCTGAAAACCTTGTGACAGATCACTTGAGTAAGTTGATAAAAGAGGAAGATTCATTGCCACTGCATGATTCTTTTCCTGATGAATAACTTTTCAAACTGCAAAGTAATGTTCCTTAGTATGCTGATTTAATGAATTATTTAGTTACTAAGACTTTACCTATTAATTTGTGTAGAGCCAAGAAAAAAAATTGAAAAATGATGCTAAACATTTTGTGTGTGATAATCCTTACTTGTGGAGATATTGTTTTGATTAGATTATTAGGATATGTGTGCCTAATTATGTGTTTTAGTATATTCTTTCCTGTTGCCATTTTTATGCTTGTGGTGAAATTTTTAGACCTCAAAGAACGACTATGAAAATATTAGATTGTAATTTTTATTAGCCTACTTTGTTTCATGATGTGAGAAATGTCAAAGAATGGATAGTTTGACTCATAGAAATGAAAATGATACAAATTCCTATTCTTGTGTGTGAGGTTTTTTATGTGTGCACATGGGACCATCCCCTTCATTTTGTGGTTTCTTTTATAATTTACTCATTATGGATTATGTTTCAAAGTGGGTGGAAGCAAAAGCCACTAGGATTAATGATTCCAAGGTTGGTTCTATTAAGTTTAACATTTTCAATAAGTTTGGATTTCCAAAGGCTTTGGTGAGTGATCAGAAGACCCAATTTTGCAATAGAATAGTTGAGGCATTATTGAGGAGATATGGAGTTTTCTATAAGACTTCTACACTTTATCACTGCCAAACAAATGGACAAGCTGAAATATCCAATAGAAAACCAAGTCCATCTTAGAGAAAATAATGAAGCCAACTAGAAAAGATTGAAGCTTGAGATTGGATGATGCATTGTAGGCGTATAAAACGACATGCGAGACACCCATTTGGATGTCTCCTTACAAGATGGTTTTTGGCAAAGTATTTCACCTTCCTATGGAGATATAACATATGACTTTTTGGATAGTGAAGAGTTACAATATGGGGATGGATGAAACTGGTGAGCAAAGGAAGCTACAATTGCGAGAATTAGAGGAGATTTGGCTCAAGGCCTACGAGAATTCATACATTTACAAAGAAAAGACCAAGGCATTCCATGATACAAGGATTGCCTGGAAATAATTCCTAGTTAGGTAGAAAGTTTTACTCTATAATTTAAAACTCCAATTGAGGTCTGGTAAGTTACGTTCATGTTGGATTGGACCCTTTGTTCTTACTAATGTGTTTCTTTATGGTGCGGTTGAGATCAAAAGTTTAGTAGTTGATAAAGTGTTCAAGGTCAATGGAAATAGGCTCAAGCAATTTTATGAAGGTTTCCTAGAGCATGCAAGAAAGGAAGTGGAGCTAAGGGAGCTAATTTATATAGATGATGTTGGTTGAAAAAAAAGAACCAATGGACTGTCAAGCTAACGACATTAAACAAGCACACTTATTAGAAGGCAACCTAAGTGTTTACTCTCTTTTCCTCTCTTTTTTTTATTTTAATTTCCATCTTGTTATTGATTATTTTGTGTTTACATTGAGAACAATGTAAAATTTAAGTGTAGGGGAGATTTTAGATTGCTTTGTTTTACTTTGTTTGTATGAAAAAAATAAAAAAAATAATGTTTTTTTTGCTCTTTTAGGTGTTCTTTTCATTGATGATAAGTTTGTTTAGGCCTTAAGTTGGTTATGATTGATTAGGATGGTTGCATAGCATGATTGAATAAATTGTTTGGCCTCTTGATTCTTGAAATTGATTAGCATTGTGATGAAGTTTGAGATGTTTGTAGATTAATTTTCGTAGACATATAGCTTATGAGATTTTGAGCCATTGTTGATCTTTTTTATTAGGTTCCTTTTCTTTCTTGTGAGTGATTTTCTTCCATAACACTATTGCTCTAGAATTTGCTTTGAATCTTTTTGAGATTACATAGGCACATGCATGCAAGAGAATGATTAAGGCATTCTTTGATTGAACCACTTTTGCCTTATTTGGCCTATCTTGCAATGTACCATTCTTGAGTCCTTTTGAGCCTAATTGACCTTCTTTTTATGATGTAGCTTATTAGAAAGCTAAGCCTTGAATGTCTTTACCTTTTTCCAACCTTAGGGATAAGTAAAGCATTCAATTTATTAGTGAGATGGGTTCTTAAACAAGTCTGGTGGTGTATTAATTGTTTGGTGAAAAAGCAATGATGATTCATTTCAATGGTCAAGAAAAGAAAAAAAGAAGCAAAATAAAAAAAATGAAAAGAAAAAACAAGGAGCTCAATGCAAGTAAAAGAAAAAATAAATCAAGAGAAAGAAAAAGAAAATTGAATTTAGAAGAAAAAGGAAATTTCAAAAAAGAAAAAGCTCATAAATAAAAGAAAGTGAAAAAATCAAGAAAAGAAAAGAGAAAAAAGAAAAGTGAAAAGTGTGAAAATTTACGATGTAGATTTTTTGGTTTTAATTGCTCCTTTACTTGTTTGGATTGATGCTACAATGCTCAATTAGTCCTTTTGGTTTTGCACTTTCATATCCATATCATTCCTTTCCTCCCTTTTTCCCTTTACCACATTATAAGCTTTGTGAAATCCTTTTGATTTATGCTATATATGTGTTTTGAGTAGTGAAGATTAGCTGATAAGCAGGTTTATGGTAGTGCATTTTTATGGATTGAAATTGAGTAAAACAGTTTACCATCTTAAGCAAAAAAAGAGTTGCATGGAAAGCTTATCTTGTGAGGGTTTACCAAGTAAATTTACTTGCCTTTTGGATGAAATTATTTTACTAGTTGATTTTTGAGTTGAATTGTCAAGAATGTGCTTCATGAGATGCTATGTCCCTTGAAATTTTGGTTTTTACTTGCTTTTGATTTTTTATTCTCATCATTGTTGAAAGTTTAGTGTTTGAGTTTTATTTTGAGTCTAGTCTAGTTTAGTTTTTTTTTTGGTGTCTTGCTTAAGGACCTGCAAGAACTAATTGTGAGAGAATTTGATGAACATAATTTATAAATATTTTATATCTTTTTTATACTTAGTCTTTTGTCATGTTTATGTTCTTCATTGAATACTTGTAATTAGTTTTGTGGTTTGCTTAGCTTTTGTGCTTAATTGAATTTATTTGGTAAATTTATACTATTTTAAGTTTTTAGATGTATCTTGAGTTTTGGACTTCGATTTTGAGTGATTTTTATGTATTTAAAAAGCTAAGAGTTCATGAAGAACCTAAAGCCTAATTCAGATGTTTTAAAAGTTAAATAAAGCCTAGAAGTTAGAATAGAGTGCTATACTACGACCCAAAACTAGTTTTAGTATTTTATTTATAAGTGAGCTCCACTAATCATTTTGGTGAAAACCCAAACCCATAGGATAGCTAAGATCTATTCTCATAACTTTCATGAAGGGCTTAAGGTCAAACGACACTTAAGCGTTGAATTCTATTATGCAGTTGGATAGTTTTGGAAAGCTATCTTAATTTTTATCCTATAACTTGAGCTAGGAATCTAGTTTTTATTTAATATTAAGGTCATTGGACTCCTAAGAGACTAAGCTACATTTCATATGAAGGGATCCACATCCAATTAAGCCTCATTCTGGCCCTAATTAGCAACCCAATCAAGAGATAATGTAGTGGGCCCTATAAATGCTCAGCAGAGCCATAATTGTAATAACTTTTAGATTTAGCTTTACATTGTCTTTAATTTGATGAAGGAGATGAGCTCTTCTAGGGCAAGACTCTAATGTGCAACTAAACTTCCATTTCAATTTAAGAAAAATTGTATACCAATTCTCTTGTTGATTGTTTGTCTTACTTTTAATTCTAATTTGTTTCAAATTTGATTATCATGGTTCCTTATTTAGTGCTTATAATTGCTTTAGATGATTAGTTAATAGGGCCCAATTAATTGTTCATCATGATTTACTACAAGTTGAATATAAATAGGCAATTTGTTTTGTTTGTGGCTATTTTGTTGGAGTAGCAATAAGATTTTGATTTGCCATTGGGATAAGTCAATTTTTTTTAGAGAATTGAGGTCAATTAGTTGATTTGTTACTGGGATAATTTAATTAATTAATTTTAGTGTTTTCAGATCTTAATGTTATTGGTGAATTGGTTATGGTATTGGCTTCAATTGATTTATCAATAAAGGTTAATTAGATGTTAAGCTTGGTTGGCCAATTTAAGAATAAATTAACAAGAATTAATTAGGTGCTGGGTTTAATTAGTTTTTTAGCTAAGCGGTTATAGAGGAAATGAAATAATTATATCAAGGATCAAACACAGAATTGTTGCAAAAGTCCCTTAGATTGAATCTTTCTTGTTTGATCTCCCTTCTATTTTTTATTCTGTTTGTTTAGACTTGAACTATTTATTTAAATTCCTATTCTAATTAAATATCCAACCTCCCCCTATTTTACACTACAAACACATAGAAATTAATCATCGATCTCCATGGATTTGACTTGGACTCACCCTAACTGTAAACTTAGATAGTTTAGCATTATATTTGCCAGTCTCAATAACCATCAGTTGCTAAAGGTCACAAGCAAAACTATGAGGTTGATTGTGAGAAGATTTTGATACTCTATATTCGAGAATATAAACTTAGATAGAAAATTAATCATCAATCTTCGTGAATTTGACTTGGACTCACCCTAGTTATAAACTTGGATAGTTTACCATTATTTTTGCTGGTCTCGACAACCGTCAATTGCTAAAGGTCACAAGCAAAACTATGAGTTTGATTGTGAGAAGATTTTGATACTCTATATTCGAGAATATAATGCAAAGTTTTTTGAAAAGTCCCTCAAGTTTGAGGATTTTGAATAAAGCCTTGGATTGAAGAAATTTCAAAATTAAATGATATATTGGAAATAATAATTTTGTAATTTTTATATGGCTAAGTTCATTTGTATTTTAGGATTATATTATTAAGTTTCATTATATGTGAGTATACACTTTGAATGTAAAAGTACATATAAATAGATATGAGTAATTTATGTATAATAAGATTCATATAATTAACGTCATCTATTGTTATCAAATAGTTAGTTATATTACTATATATATCTAATTGTATTTGAAACATGTGTATACGAAATAAGTGAATAATGAGAAATAAAATATTCCTCATCCTCCGACGATATCAAACTTCTGGTCTCCTTCTGCCTTTGTTATTGAATAAGACACTTGCTCTCCTTATACTTTAATATTATTATAAACTGTAAACAAAGTGAAGTTTACATCATGTTGTGTAAAATTAAACATTTATCTACTACAATATGTACTAACACTATACTAGTTAATCCATTGATGAAAGATATTTTTAGTCTTTCTTGTTAATATATCACAACATATCTTTGTTGCTTGTTCTTTTAGAAAATTAAATGGAAACAGTAAAATCCACAATTTGTCCTCTAAAAGTTCTCAATTTTCACAATATGTACCTGAATGATTTAATTCCTTTGCTTGAAAGGATGCCATACATATTCCAAAGTTAAAACAATTTTAACTTTTGTTTCAAATAATAATAAGAA
>JANHAO010010118.1:0-17889 GCA_026873985.1 Saraca asoca
TAACACTTTTCAATTTAGTCCTTTTTCATTTTTAACTTTTATTTTCAATTTTCCTTTTTATTTTCTTATTTTTCCGGGTATTACAGTTAACCGCTGAAAAGCTCTTTTTAATCCTAAGATCATTATAGAAATTGATGAATTGCTCACTAGTGAATTGAGTCCCATTGTTTGTTACGATCTATTGAGGAACTTCGAATCAACAGATGACATTGCTCCAAACAAATTTTTCAATCTTTGAGGAAGAGATATCAGTTAACTCCTTCACTTTGAGCCACTTGGTAAAATAGTTGACGACGATCACCGTGTGCTTGCAATTACCATGACCTATTGGGAGAGGTCCAATTAGATCAATGCTCCATATTGTGAAGGGCCATGGGCTAACCATTTGCTGAAGACTGGCTAGAGGAGCTCGGGGAACTTTGGAGAACCTTTGACACTAATCATATCATTTAACAAGGTTGATTGCGTCCTTCTTCATGGTTGGCTAGAAGAAACCTTGCTAGAGTGCTTTTTGAGCTAAAGATAGACCCCCATCATGGTTCCCATAGTGCCTAGCATGAATATCTTCAAGGACAATGTCACAGTCAGGGCCATCGATATACCTAAGGAGTGGACTTGAAAAGCCCCTTCTGTAGAGCATGTTATCAACCATGTTGTACCTAGCTCTCAAGCCTGCATTCAGCATGCTTCTAACTTATTTTCTGGGAGCTCGTCATCTTGTAGATATTTCAGGATTGGACTTATCCACGAGTCCTGGGCCACAACAGTTGCTATAAGGACATCTTTTTACTCGATGCTTGGTGACGAGAGGGTTTCTACTAGGACTCTACTCGAGAAGTTCGCATCTGTGGTTGTGGCCAAGCGAGCTAATGTGTCTACATACATATTTTGAGCTCGTGGGACCTGGCTAACCATTTTCAATCCCTTTGCCTGATACTTGCCCTTTATGTGATAAATAATGAGTTGAGAGTCGCTAAAGATCCTCAAATTCTCAACTCATACCTCTCTTGCTAAATGAAATCCTATGACTAATGCCTCATACTCTACCTCATTGTTGGTGGCTTGAAATTCAAATCATAGCATGCAAAGAGGACATGTATGTGAAAAGTTCCCACCATGGTTCCTCTGAAATTTCCACTTCGTTCTCCATTGGTCCAGTGAACTCTGTAATGAAATCTGCTAATGCTTGTCCCTTAATTATTGACCTTGGCTTGTATTGTATATCAAATGGCCAAGTTTAATAGCCCATTTAAGTAGATGCCCTGAGGTGTTTGTCTTTTGTAATGTTTGCCTTAGCGGGTATTGAGTGAGCACCTTAATAGTATGCGCCTGGAAGGAAAGTCGCAGCTTCTTGGAAGTAATCACGAGATAATAGGCAAGCTTCTCCATTGGTGTGTACTTCTCTTCTCCATTTGCTAGCCTTTTACTCATATAATATGCAAGGAGTTGGGTCCCATTTTCTTTTCGAGCAAAGGCTATGTTGACAGAATGCCAAGACACTCCCAAGTAAAGAATAAGATTCTCACCCTCGTATGGCTTGGACAACAGTGGAGCTCGACCCAGGTATTCCTTTAGATGTTAAAAGGTAGTTTTGTATTCTTTGATCCACTCGAAGCACTCAACCTTCCTTAGAACATCAAAGAATGACTTGTAATTATCTGTTCCTTTGGAGATAAATCAGCCAAGCACAGTTACTCGATTGGCCAAGCTTTATACATCTTTGACCCCAGTTGGGGGCCTCATGTCGATGAGTGTTTTGATTTTTTCTGGGTTTGCTTCAATCCCCCTACTATTTACCCTAAACCTAAGAAATTTGCCTAAAGACATCTCGAATGCACACTTCAGTAGATTCAACTTCATCTGGTATCTTCTCAAAATATGAAACATTTCTTCTAGGTCCCTTACGTGTTCTATGACCTGTCTGGACTTTTCAAGCATATTGTCCACATAGAATTCTATATTCCTCCCAATCTATTTTTTAAACATCTTATTGACTAGTTGCTGGAAGGTTGCTTTTGCGTTCTTCAGCATAAAGGGCATCACCTTATAATAATAAAGTCCACGATCTATAATGAATGAGGTTTGTTCTTTGTCTTGGGGCTTCATGGGTATCTGATTGTACCTTGAATAAGCATCCATGAAGCTAAGGAGCTGGTATCCAGTTGTTGCATCAACGAGCTGGTCAATTCTGGGCAATGGAAAACTATCCTTTGGACAAGCTTTGTTAAGATCGGTAAGTTTATGCATATTTGCCACTTCCCATTTTTCTTTTTTACCAGAGCAAGATTTGCTACCCACATCAGGTAGTGGCCTTCCTGGATGAATTTATTTGCCAAGAGCTTGTCTACTTCCTCCTTAAGGGCTAGAGATTGTTTGACAGTCAATGGTTTCCTTTTTTGGCAAACTATTTTATAGAGGGGATCTATGTTCAGCTTGTGTGATATAACCTTGGGATCAATCCCTACCATATCTTTATGATTTTACATAAAGACGTCCAGATTTGCTTTTAGAAAGTTGGCTAGTTAGGTTTTTACCTCGTGGGGTAAGTTCTTCCCCAGCTTGAGGCATCTTTGACTATCTACCTTACTGACCTGCACCTCTTTAAACTCTTTGATGGGCTTGATTTCCCTTTTTGTATCCAGGTCATGAGGGTCAAGATCATGACTTACTCCAATGATGGTTGGAGCTCGGTGTTCCTCACTGGGGACCACATCAACTCTTTTCCCTTTCCCCCTAATTTTAACAGCATCCTTGTAGCACCGTCGAGTGGTGTACTATTTTCCTCACACATACCCAACTCCGTTGGGGGTTGGGAATCGTACTATCAATGTTCTAGTGGACATGTAGGCCACCTCAATACTATATTGTAGGCTGAGGGGCAATCAACGACCAGGTAATCAATCAAAACTATGGCTTGACAATCTTAGTCCTCTAGAGTGAAAGGAAGTCTAACTTACCCTACTGAGAAGATAGCATCTCCGGTGAAGCCGAAAAGGCCTTCTGGTGAAGGCTTCAAGTGGCACCTTTTGTATATGATGTTCACTGAACTTCCTGTGTCTAACATAATTCTCCATACCTCTATGTTGCTGACCTTTGTTCGTATGACAAGAGCATCATTATGGGGTGATTGGATTCCCCATGCATCATCATCTGTAAAAATGATGCATTCAGAAGTAGTCTTGGCTTTCTTAGTGGGTCTTTCTGACTCATAATCCGTGGATAAGGCATAACTTGCACTCCACACATAATGTTTGTGTGACTCGTGTGAAGTTCTTGCAATGTGTGATCCACCATGGATGGTGTAGATAGTTCTTACTACAGTTAGGTGCTCTTGCTCAGCCTGCTGGGATGGATGAGCTAATGATTAAGATTACTAAGGTCACTACCTCACAGGTCACACCACATAATCTCCCAAATGACCCCTTCTGATTAGGTCCTTAATCGTGTCTTTGAGTGACCTACATTCTGAGCTATTGTGCTTGATATCGTTGTGATAGGCACAAAACCTATTGGCGTCTTTGTACTTATGCAGGGTTTTCTGGGGTGTAAGATGCCCGAAATTCTCTTGGTGCCTTTTTGTGGCAAATATCCTATCTGGGCTGTCAGACAGGATGCTATAGTTATCATAGCGACCTAAATGTTCAGGTCGCTCCCTCCTTACTTTCTTAGCTAGCTGAACTTTAGTGCTGACATTTTGACCCGCCTTGCTCTTTCTACGGTTACTCCCTTTCTTGCTCTGATTAAAGGTGGAGCCACCTATCTCACTTTTTTGTCCAGGCTTTTTTGAATCGAAGGTCTCCTCCCAGCAGACTTCTTTTACGGCTCGCTTATAAAATTCTCCCAGGTCCCTTATTGAAGATTTGTAAATACTCTCATATAACTTTTCATCTTTTTGAAGACTTACTGAGATCACCATTAGAATGATATCATCTGAAGGGTTGTTTGCGTTATTCACCTTACTATAGAACCTGGTGATATAGTCTTTCAATAACTCATCTCCTCTAAAAAATTGTAGTGAGGTGACAATACAGCATGAGCTATCTCCTTAGAGCTCTATATTGGTCAATAAATTTATTTTGGCACTCCTTCCAGATCCTAATGCTGTGAGCTGGAAGGTTCTTGAACCATACCCTGGGCACATCGCCAAGAGTAGCTAGAAAAATATGGTACTTGACCAGGATGTTGGTCGTTTAGAGATCCATTTGGATGTTAAAGGCATCCAAGTGGTCATAAGGATCACTGTTCCCATCATAAAATAGGATAGCAGGGACTTTGAACTGGTGAGGAAGGGGTTTTGTCTCAATCTCCCTAGAGAATGGGGTCCCCTCCTTATGGCGACATGATTGATCCTGAGCTAAAGGGCATTTCTCCAGTTATTGGACCTTTTGCAATAACTCTTCCACCATTGAATTTTGTATTTTAGACTGACGGTCTCTAGTGCTGTCATGGGCTACATTCGAGCCCTCAGTGCGATGTGAGTTTCTAGGTTGTTTACTCCTATCGCGATCATAGTCTCGGTGGTCTTGCACCTCAGGTCGTAAATTGGAGAAATGAATGAGTCTACACGTCAAGGTCCTTCTCCTACCAGCTTTTATCCTTGAACCAGCATTGCTCCTTGTGGCTCCCAGTCTGTTCTTCCTACTGTTGTAACTTTAGCTTGTCTTTGGACTCCGTGGGTCTACACATATCATAATGCTGTAATGGCATCGATGAGTTTTTTGACTGTCTTTTTGAGCATCTCCTGGCATTGGTGCAATGCCTGTACACCATTGGCTCCTAGGGGAATGGAAGATGCACTTACCAGGACTGGACTCCCTTCTTTTAACAAGTTCCATTGTTGCTCTTGACAGCCACTTGGATGGTTTGTGGCGATGTTAGAGCTCCTGGTTGTTCTTCCTCTTGCCATCACGGTTGGTTGATGAAGCAATGGAATAGCAGTTTGGTCCCATCGGGCATGCCAAAATGTTGATGGTCAATTTTGATAATTAGTCAACCAAGGGTTCTAGAACCCAAACTATTGTATAAGATGTGGAGATATGGAGAGACAACAAGAGCAAGAAGAAGAAGAGCAAAAATGAACACACAAGATTTTATCATGGTTTAGCTAAAGCCAATATAGGCCCTAGTCCACAGTGATTGTATTTACTTTCTAAGATTATTTCTCTACTTAGTTTTACAGAGTTACAATATTTATGATTCTATCTCTATTTTAGTAGAGCTTTTGCATGTAATTTTCTATATATATATATATTACAATGGACCTTTCTCCTATTTATAGGAGCCGAGAAGGTTATAAATTGTAATTTATCATTGTAAAATTATGATTACAGCAGCATCAGGCAATTAAATGCTTGGCGTCAGTTAATAATTGTAGAGCAAATCATTATTAGACTTTGGGGGCTGATTTGTAAGTGGGAAGAGTGTTCAAACTGTCTGTCAGACATTAGCGGTTTCCAATTACACTAGGGGGAGCTCGCCGGGTCTTGGCCTACTAGAGGCTTCAAGCTCACTACGTGCGATATGCTATCCAGCTTTAGCAACCTAGTTCGAGATTGGGCCCTACCTCTGACCTAATTTAGCCCATTGGGCATTTGTTGGCTTATTCTACTTAATCCATAAAATGCCCATAACAAGGTCCATCTTTGATTGAGGTATGGAACTTCATTCTTCTTACACTATATTTGTTTCTTCCTTGCCAAGTGATATCGATTCTTTTTTTTTTTTTTTTACTTTTTCTACTTTATGCTTTGCTAATGGTTTGTATTTTTAGGGTTTAGCTTTTTCCCTTTTTTGTTTCCTAGTTTGATTATCAAAAATGTTTTCAGTTAGGGTTTATTTTTTGACCATGTTTCTAGCTTAGATTTTCTAGTCATGCATGCCTTGTTTTGTATCACTTGGTAGAGTGGTTATAAATATGTCTAAGATTTTCCTTGTAATCTATGTAATAAAACCAAAAATTTGATCATAACAATTTCTCATTCAAAATCATCAAATGCAATCCATAATAACCGTAAAAGCCATTTCACATTCAAAATAAAATTGATATAATAGCTTTGTAAGTTTAACTTCTTTTTCTTTTTTCCTTTTAAATAGCCATATAGATCCTTCTTAACATATTGAGAAAAGTATGAGGGGATAATACCCTTATGAAGGAAATGACCCTTATGTGTAGTAGAGAAGAAAATATAAAGGTTGACTTTAATTTTAAGGGTCAAGTTACTGGGGATGCCAATTCAAAATATAAGAGTTATATTGGAATGTTGACATGCTCGAAAATGCCAATCAATATTGAGAACTAGAAACAAGTACCAAAAGACATCAAGGAAAACATATGGTAGAATGTCTTAGTATATATTTCTTATCTCCAATTTTTATTCAAGATATGTATAATAATCTTCTTAGAATAATTGTATACAAATCTAATCCATATGTGTGTTGTTTTGTAAACCATATTTGATATTGATGCAGGAAGAAAAAAGCGGGGAAGGAAAAAAAAGTCTTGAAGCTTGCTAGTAAGTAGTGGAAGGACTTCAAAAATTGGTTAACAAGGGATCACATCACCATCAAGAGGAATGGTGATCAAAATCCCTTCAAGACATACAACTTCCTTGATCAACAAATGTGGGATGATTTTGTGAAGTTCCGTCAATCTGAGGCTTTTTAGTTAAATTTGTCATCTTACCTGATATTTTTTTAACTATATATTATAAATAACTAATTAACCATCTTATCACTTTTTTTTCTCAATAGGGTATGAATGCAACCAATACAGAGAGCCAAGTAGAAAACAAATATAAATATAGACTATCTCGTGGTAGATATGTGAAGCTTGAGCAAGCTTTGGACAAGGAAAAGCTTGTAGAGCAAGAAGCTTTTAATCAGTATGATTCACAAGTCATTTCCATATCTCGACATGAATTATGGAAAAGAGCCAAGGTCAACACAAAAGGTGAATATGCTACTAAAGAAAGCCAGATAATTATTGAAAAAATTGTAAGTAATTTGCAAATTTAATTGCTTAAGTAATTGAAAATGTTATGTTGTAATAAATATTCTTAATTGTATATACGCCACATGATTCTCTCACACAACAATCTACCCAAAGAGATTTTACTCCATCTGAAAGGATGGACATATTAATAACTATGTTGGAAACTCAAGAGCATCTTGAGCATGTTAGGGGGTTGGGGGAGGAGTAGGTCTCAAGGCCTATTTTAGGGGATCATCAAAATGTCTCTAAGGATCATCAGTTTTTGTGAAGGATCTTACTTTTAATTTCCTTGTAAAGGCTTCTGCTTCATGATTGCATGACTAAGGGATTGGATACTGGATTTTTATGTTCATAGTTATTTACACCAGTAGGCTTTAGCTAGAGTGAAAAGACAACATACATCTCGAAAGTCTTTAAAAAATGGAGGTAATGTGTTTTTGCGCCATTTATCAAGTTGTAAGTATGTAATATGATATTTGATATTTTGTTATTATAGGCATCATTGGATGTTGTGCATGATTTACATGGAGAGAAATGTCACTTACTAGCTTGATCCCTTGGGGCATCTGATTCATAAGAATATCAAAACCTTATTTGACTCTTGAGTTGTTTTATAAGTTAAAATTTAGTTTTGAGATTTATATTATATATGATTTCCTTTATTATGTACTGGTTTCTTACTTGAATTTGATTCAATAGATATATAAAGATTTATTTTTACTTAGGCAGCAATAAGAAAAAGTCTAACACAAAATGAATCACCTTAGAAGTAAGTTTTTTTTATCATATTGATTATCATTTATAATATTCTAAGTAGTTCTATATTTGATTAAAATGGTTATTTGAGTGCATATATTTAATTTGTTGTATTGTCCTCATCAACGAGGGTATGTGGAGTGTGGATACTTCATAATAAGGCATATGAGTGATATAATCACTTAAATGAAGGAAGATCACCACAATTCGGAAGAGGTATAATAGTTTGTTCTGGATATTTGACATATAGATATGTTGAGATTTTAGTTACAAAAATTATGATGTTGCTATGTGATATATGGATATGTGATTTGCAGTATGTTTATTTGTTTTGCAATACTTCAGAGATACTTGTCCTTACATTTAAACTAAGATTAACTAAATTTGAGATTAGTGACTGGGTTTCTCCTACTATATTTTGATAAAGACCAATAGAAAGTTGTAATGTATTGTTTCTTTTGCAGTACTTTGGATATATTGGTTGGTTATAATGTATACCTATTTTGCTATACTGTAATCTTGCATTGTAAAGTTGTAATGAATTAGTATTATTTTTTTAAAAAGACTAGTTAAGAGAAACAACATTGTTATTGATTTACACATTGGTTTCAACATAATAATTGACATCTAAAATGAAAATTTTGACATATAATATTAGATGTTTGTTTTTTTCTTAAAAAAAAGACTAGTTTAGAGAAACAATGTTGGTCTTTTAGAAAAAATTGACGTCTAAAGTATCTAAAGAGAAATGACGTCAGTGTTTTAAGGAAAACTGACATCTAAAATTTCTACACATTTTAATTAGATGTTATATTAAAAGATTTTGTTTTTTTTTTAAATATGAGTTAAGAGAAATGATGTCAGATATTTAACAAAAACTGACATCTAAAGTCTCCACAAATTTTAAATGGAGTTATATGTTACATATTAATATATTAAAGATCTCTATTTTATCAAAACTCAAATTATTTTGCTTAATTTTATTTATGAACAAAATTTATTCTCTAACTATTAATTTCTTTTATTCTTAATAAAATAATTCCATTTTACTAAGACTACAGAATATTTCTAGAATTTGTGTACTATTAAATTGGACAAAATAATTCAAGCATTTAAGCATTATTTAATAGATAAAAATATTTCAGAAAATAATTAGCCTTTGAGCAATTATTTTGTGAAAATTGTAATATGTTATCTAATAAAACAAAATGGACAAAATAATTCAAAATACATCAGACACAATGGTGGGACTATTCATATGTAAAGGAAATTTAAGATGTCAGTTCTGATGAAACAACTAAAGTCGATTGTCTTTCATTTATATAGAAGTTTTCATGCATTTGACTGTTAGTTTTGCTTTCTTCTAGGTTTGATATTGTAGCTCTCTCCCCTTTCATCTCCAGTGATTCAAAGGCATTTTCACTCTCCCTCTCTTGGTAGTTTGAACTAATCTTATTTATTTTGCTCTTTCTCTCTCTCTCTCTCTCTCTCTCTCTCTCTCTCTCTCTCTCTCTTTGTGTGTTTCTAGCTAAAAGCTGCTTTTATTTTTGAATTTTATTATAGTGAGAATATAGAAATTCCCTAATATATTTCTAGCTTAGGACATAGCTAACTTGTTTTCTAACATGTTTGGGATTGTAAATTTGTTAAAAAAGTCTAACATTGCCTTTTTTTTTTTTTTTTAAATTTTGTTCAATTTTGGACAACCATGAATTGTAGTTGGATGTCTATTGATCAGTTGAGCGAAGAATATGCAAATAGGGTTGAGAAGTTTATTAGATTTGTTATTGATCAATATGCTACAAATAGTAATGAGCTAACTAGATGTCCTTGTGTGAGATGTTGTTATGTTAAGAGAATGAAAGTAGAAGAAGTAAAAGATCATTTATTTATTTATGGCATTTATAAAGGCTATACACAATGGATATGACACAATGAAAGTGAATTGTCTAGTATGTCTAGTGGTTACATGATATTTACTATGTTGAGATTGTTTAACTTGAAAATGAGAAATGAGTGAAGTGATAAAAGTTTCATGGTCTTACTCAAAGTGTTAAAAGATATGCTTTCGGAAGGTAATGTACTTCCAGATTGTATTTATGAGACCAAGAAAATATTATGCCAGATGGATAGAGAGTATAAGAAGATACATGTTTGCCTAATGATTGTATATTGTACTAAAAGGAGTATAAAAGTTTACATGAATTTCCAAAATGTGGGGCATCATGTTACAAATTGAAGAAGAATGATGTTGTGAAAAATAAAGGGGCTCTGGCTAAGGTGTTATGGTATCTTCCAATAATACCATAGTTTAAATACATGTTTGCTAATGCAAAAAATGCTAAGAACTTAATATGGCATATGGATCAAATGATTTTTGATGATAAGCTTCGACATCCAGTAGATTGTCCTCCATGGAAGACACTTGATTCATTGTTCCCTAAATTTAGTACTGAGGCAAGAAACTTAGGCTTGGAATTTGCATATATGGAATGAATCTCATGGTGACTTGAGTAGCAAACATAACACATAGGCCATCCTATTGGTGATTTATAATCTACCTCTTTAGTTATGAATGAGGCATAAGTATACAATGCTGTCTTTGATGATTTCAGGCCTTAAACAACCAATAAATGATGTAGCTATCTTTTTGGCACTGCTTATTGAAGACTTAAGGATGATGTGGGATGAAAGTGTATCGATGTTTGACACATATCGTCAAGAATCTTTTTAATTGCATATTTTTCTCTTTTGCACAATAAATGGCTTCCCAACTTATGAAAACTTATCTGGATATAGTGTCAAAGTGCATAAAGCATGCTTTATTTTTGAGAATGATACATCTTCATGTCAACTTATGCATGGAAAAAAGATAGTGTATCTCAGTTACTAGAAATTTCTTCTCTAATCCTACCATTATAGTAAGCAACAAAAGGCTTTCAATGGGTTACTTGAGAAGGGAAAAGCTCTAATGCCATTAATTGGGGACTAAGTTTATGAAAGGATGAAAAATATTAATGTCATTTTAGTCAAATCCTATACACTTGTTAGTATTTAGACTTTATGGAAAAAGAGGTCTATATTATTTGATCTTCCACATTGGCAAATATTGTTTGTAAGACGTAATCTTGATGTGATGCATGTAGAGAAAATATCTATGATAGTCTCATAGGAATGCTTTTGAACATACTGGGTAAGACCAAGAATGGAGTCAAATCTAGAGTAGACTTAGTTAAAATGGCAATACGAAAGGAATTAGCACTAAAGAAGAAGGGCCAACGTACGTATTTACCTCCATCTTGCCATACTATGTTTAAGAAGGAGAAAATAAGTTTCCATGAGTGTCTATATTATGTTAAGATGCCATAGGGGTATTCTACAAGTATCAAATGCCTTGTTTCAATGAAAGATTTAAAATTAGTCAATTTGAAGTCTCATGATTGTCATGTTTTGATGCAACAATCGTTACCAGTGGCTATGCAATCTATATTGCCTAAACATGTGAGATATGCCATTACTAGACTTTGTTTTTTCTTCAATGCAATATGTAACAAAGTCATTGACCTTGAGAAATTGGATGATTTGCAAAGAAAAGTTATTATGCTTTGTCAACTTGAAATGTATTTTCCAACCTCCTTTTTGAAATTATAGTGTATCTAATTGTTCATTTGGTGAGAGATATAAAACTCTCTAGATCAGTTCATTTAAAGTGAGTGTACTCATTTGAGTGATATATGAAAAATCCTAAAAGGTATGTGAGGAGTCAACATCGGCTTGAAGGATGTATTATTAAAGGCTATATATCTGAAGAGGTTGTTAAGTTCTGTAGTGATTATTTGTCAAATGCAAAAGCTATAAGAGTTCTTAAGTCTCATTGCAAGGGAAGAATTATAATGAGCTATTTGATAGGTTGTACTAACCATAGTCAATTGTTGGAAAAGATTGAGGATCTCATATTCAGATTTGCCATCTAATTTTCATTCATAGATG
This sequence comes from Saraca asoca, assembly GCA_026873985.1. NCBI lineage: Eukaryota > Viridiplantae > Streptophyta > Magnoliopsida > Fabales > Fabaceae > Saraca > Saraca asoca. Next base: position 11,738 of record JANHAO010010118.1, read on the forward strand.
TTATTCTCGTTATCAGAATTCTAAATAATAAGAGATTTTTCTGTTATTATTTGGTCTGGAAAGCATGAGATAGGATTTCTAGTTGGTCTCTAATTCTCTATTATTTTGATGGCTTCTATTTTTTGATTTTCACCATTTGAAGATAATTCAGAGGCTTTATCCATAGTTTGGATTTTTCTAGTACTATTCCTATTAGATCTATCAGTTAGAGGAGTATCTGGAACTACCATAGTTTTTGATAACTTTTGGTATAATTGTTCTATCATTCTAATGATTTCTATTTTAGTTATCACTTTAGCTCTTTAGGCCTTGGTAATGATTTTTTGCTTATCTTGTGGGATTTCATAAGGTTTAAATAAGGGTTAAGCAATTTGTCTACTAGTTATAGCTTTTGAGGACTCTGCAACTTCACTAGCTAAAAGTTAAGTTCCTAAGGCATGAAGATACCTATTGGTATAATTATTTTGTTCCATTAAAGACTATATGTCTTTAGAGGAAATAGATTCAGTAACCTCTTTAGCCTTAAAAGGTGATGTTACAAGTGGTTTTTCAGGATTTATGATTTCTATTTGGAAAGGTTTCTGAGGAGGTAATTCTGAAGTGAATTTTCTCCTTTAATAGTAGACCAAGCCTGGATGGTCTTTTGGTTCATATGTACTGATCTATTGAAGGGGTAATTTATTTGCTTGGCTTTAACATAGGCTTCAAACCATTCAAAGAAAGGGATATTTGTCTAGAATTTTCTCATGAACTTAAACCAAGAATCATGGATTTGTTCTTTCAGAAATCCTTGAAAATTTGAAAGAAACCATTCTCTTTGAGGAGTAAGTTCCTTTGAGTAAAAGTTTTCTTTTAAAGAATTTACATCAATTTGAAAAATACTAATAGAATCATTTTAGTCGTGAATCATTTTACTTTTGGTAATCATTCAAGAGTTAAGAAAAAGTTAGAGATAAGGAAGATTCTTGATATCCTTCTTCATATTCTACTTTTTATTTTCCTTTAGAGTTATTTTCGGTATATATCGGTATGGGAATTCTAGAGGCATTATTTATTCCTCTTAAGCTGACAATAGAAGGTGACCTTTTTAGGCTAGATATATCTATTGACATAGTTGAACTAGAAGCTATAGACTTTCTACGTTTATCTATTTTAGGCCAATTTGTGGTAGAATCTACTTTAGTCACTCTAGGAATATTTAGACTATTACTATCCTTTTTGAAGAAAAGATCTACTTGGCTAGAGGCTATTGTATTATCTTAGAAACTTGTGGGCTAGGAAGTTAAGATTGTGTGGCCTTAGGTAAAAACCACTTTTTTGGGGAATCTTATCTTATCCCAAGGAGTTGTTATAAGTGTTTGTACTCTTGTTTTTAAGGTATCTGTTAAGAAATATGTCATTTGCCCTCTTGAACTTGGTGGTTTTAAAATACCTGAGTTTTGGGTATTGTAAAGTTTGTACTAGATCCTATATGTAATCACTAAAACTAAATGTTTATCTCTATGAGTTTCACTTAAACAGATAGAGATATCTAGGAAGTAGTTAAAGTAGATTGGTCCTTGTAAAACACTTGTTTCCATGGCTCCCAACAAAGAGTTGTCAAAATCTATATGCCTACCATCCCTTAGACGTAGCAATATAGCAGTGTTTAACTCCAATCTAATCATGGATTTTACTACGATTTGAACACATCTTAAGTGCAAAAAATTGTACCTTGTTCTTTGTTTATCAAGGTCCTTTTTTGAAAGAAGAACAAAATCTTTCTTTAGAGGGTCAACATTGATAAAACTTTCTTCAGTTTTATAACATAAGTTAATTGGTTAAAAAATTGAAAACTAGATTTGTAAAGCTTTTTGTTTGGGATTCTAGGCATTTCTCAGTTATTTATTTGCTTATTAAAACTTTCAAAATCTATTTGCTCTTTGAAAATAGATTTAGAATTTTCTTTAAATTTAATTTTTGAAGGTGATAGAAGACTTCAAAAAGAAGATCTTGTTTGAGAGAAGAGTTGAAGCGATAACCAAAATAGAAATCACTAGAATGATAAAACAATTAGACCAAAAGTTATGGTAGTTCTAGATACCCCTTTAACTAATAGATCTAGTCGGAATAGTACTAGAAGAATCCAAACTTTGGATAAAGCCTCTAAAATATCTTCAGATGGTGAAGATCTAAAAATAGAAGCCATCAAAACAGTAGTAAATTGAAGGCCACCTAGAAATCCTATCCTAAGCTTTCTAGACCAAACCACAACAAGAAAAATCCTCATTATTCAGAATTTCTATAATTGGAATAATATTTATGAATGAAACTTTGATGGAAAATAAGAATATGAAATCCTCAATCTTTTCCAACAAATTACCATGGTTAGTATAGCCTACCAAACAACCTATGGATGTGATGATACAACAGTAATTCATGTCTTAGTTACAAGTTTTATTAGCTAACTTAAAGGATGGTAAGATGAACATCTCGCACAGATAGAAAAAGATCAAATCTTAGAATCAGTAAAAATATATGCCAATGGAGTAGTTATGTTTAGCTCTGATGGAGATGAAATTTTTGATGCAATAAATACCTTGATATTTAAAATTGCCAAACATTTCATAGGAGACCCCAACCTTTGGAAAGATAAATCTATTGAATTACTATCCAACCTTAAATGTAGAACTCTTGGAGATTTTACATGGCACAAAAATGCATTCTTCGATAGAATCTACTCAAGGTTTGATAGTAATCAATCTTTTTGGAAAGAAAGATTTTTAGTAAGACTCCCTAGGTCTTTAGGAGATAAAGTTAGGGACAAAATTAGAAATCATTTCAATGGAATTATTTCTTATGAATAACTTACTCATGAATAGCTTACTACTTATGTCCAAAAGGTAGATTTTATAATATGCCAAGATGACAAAATTCAAAGGCAATTAACCAAAGAAAGAGCCCTCAATTGAAAAGAGTTAGTCTCTTTTTGTGAACAATTTGGATTCATATATCCAAAGACTTTTAAACCAAAAAATCAAGTCTAGACAAACCAAAGCAAGAGAAAAAAATCCTATAGAAAGAAAGATCCTTATAGGAAATCCAAACATACTCCTCTTCCAAACCAAGATATTAGACCAGTTTATTTTAGCTGTAATAGGCTAGGCACATAGCTAAATACTATAGATTAAATAAGAAATTAAGAAAATTAGAAATAGAAGCAAAGGTTCTAAATAAGATTAACAATCTCTTAGTTAAGGAATCTTCTAATACTAAAGAATTCTTACCAATTGTTGTAAACATTGAACAAGAAAATAACAAAGAAATCCAAAATAAAGATTGTCATTCTTCTGAAACATAAGAAACATCATCTTCTGAAAAAAAAAAAGGTAAATGCTTTTACAAAAGAACAAGATCTTCTTTTTGAAATCATTTGTCACTTGCTTGATGATAAACAAAGGAAAAGTTACCTCCAAAAACTTAAACAAACAATAGAGAAACCTTCTATGCCAATCTAATACACTAAAATAGATAAGTATAATTTTAAGAATGTTTTAGATAGATTCGGCTTAGAAACTAGTAAAACTATTACAATTTAGGATTTACAACATGAGCTTAACCTTTTAAAAGAAGAAGTGAAAGGTTTAAAACAATAACAACAACAACATTGTAATTTAATTCTTTCATCTTTTCAAAACAAACAATAGGACAAAGAAAAAGAAGAAGAAAAAATGAATAGGTTTTCAAAATCACTTCTAATGTTTCAATATAAAAATGGTATATCCCCATAAAATTAACCATTAAAAATGATATACAATTGCAATTATAGCCTTGTTTGACATAGGGGCAGACCTTAATTGTATTCTAGAAGGTTTAGCACCAACCACTTTGAAAAAACTAAGGAAGGACTTAGATTTGCAAACAGATCTAAGCTTCACATAAACTATAAACTTTCAGATGTAGTTATAAATAACTCATCTTTCAAAGTCAATACTTCTTTTTTGTTAGTAAAAAAATATAAATAGTAGAATAATCTCAGATTCTTCATTTATCCAGCAAGTTATGCCTTTCTCAGTTTTTGATGAAGGAATAATTATAAAAAGCCTAGGAGAGAAAATCATTTTTTAGCTTATCAAAAAATCAATTTTTAAAGACTTAAATCTAGTAAAAATAAAAGAAAACCAAATTAATTATTTTCCAAAGAAATTTCCTTTAAAAAGATTGAATAGCCTTTGGAAACATCGATTGTCCAAAACAAGATAAAATCCTTAGAAAACAAGATCCAGACTCAAATATGTTATGATCTCCCAAATGCTTTTTGGAAAAGGAAATAACATATGGCCGATTATTATATAAAAGATATTTTTTTGAAAAACAAATATCAACTAAGGCCCGTCCGATGCAAATGAATTAAGAACTTTTAGAGTTTTGTAAAAAAGAGATAAATGATCTTCTTGTTAAAGGAATCATTAGTAAAAGTAAAAGTCCTTAGTCATGCTTTGCCTTTTATATAAATAAAAATGTAGAAATTGAATGAGGAACTCCGAGGTTTGTAATTAATTACAAGCATCTCAACAAAGCTCTTCAATAGATAAGGTATCCAATTCCCAATAAAAAAGATTTACTCAATAGGTTGTATTATGCAAAAATCTTTCCTAAATTTGACATGAAATCTAGTTTTTAGCAAATTCAAATTAAACCCGAAGACAGGTGCAAAATAGCATTTACAATTGCAAGTAGACAATATGAATAGAATGTAATGGCTTTTAACCTAAAAAATATACCTTTAGAATTTCAAAGGATTATGAATGATATTTATAATCTATATGCAAAATTTATTATTGTTTATATTAATGGTGTTCTTGTATTTTTTTAGAGCATTGATCAACATTTTAAACATCTCAATATTTTTTTTTTAGAAATCACTCAAAGGAATGGTCTTGCTGTTTCTCAAAAGAAAATCTTTTTATTCCAAAAAAAAAAAAAAGTTAGATTTCTTGATCATTATATTTTTCAAGGACCTATTACCCCAATAGAAATAGCAATTCAATTTGCTAACAAATTTTCTGATCAAATTACTAACAAAACCCAACTACAAATATTTCTTGGATGTTTAAATTATGTTTCTAATTGCTTTCCTCAAATGTCCAATGTAATACAACCTTTGCGTGAGCATCTGAAAAAGAATCCTCCTTCTTGGATTGATACTCATACAAATGTTGCTAGAAAAGTTAAAATTCAAGTTAAATGTCTTCCATATTTGCATATCTCTAATCCATCTATATTAAAAATTGTTAAAATCAATGCATCATATTTAGGATATAGGGGAATCCTTAAGCAAAATAAAAATAACAAAGAGCATATTGTTGTTTTATTTCAAAGCATCAGAATCATACACAACAAAATTATTTTACTATCAAAAAAGAAATTTTAGCAATTGTTTTATGTATAAACAAATTTCGAAGTGATTTTCTAAACCAAAATTTATTGTTCGAGTTGATTGCAAATCAGCTAAAGATATTTTGCATAAAGATGTAAAAAATCTAGCTTCAAAACAAAATTTTGCTAGATGGCAAACAATTTTGAGTGCCTTTAATTTTGAAATAGAATGCATAAAAGGACCTTCAAACTCTCTTCCTGATTTCCTTACTCAGGAATTTTTGCAGGGAAAATAATGCTACCAAAGAATGATAAAGACAAATAAGGATTTGCCTCTAGATCCAAAAATAAAATCAAATGCCTTTTCTTCAAAAGAAAAAGGAAAACAAATTTAGCAACGAAGAAAATCCTCAACCAAATATAAAATCCCTAAGGATTATGCCTTTCCAATCCAAATTCTCCAAGTCTTGGCTTCCCAAATACAAAAACCCTTATCCCTTGATAAAAAAGTCTTGGTCAGACATTGCCAAAGAAGAACTTGAGTTAAGAGCCTTAATTCTGAGCTAATCCAAAATTCTACCAAAAAAAAAAATAGAAGACCTTAAAAAGCAAAAAATTGTTGTTGGATCTTTTTCTTCCAAAGCCAAACAAATCATATCTATTGAAGTCCATCTTGTAAGTCTAAGATAGGTGCCCTAGAGCTAATTGGGATTGAGCTCTATTGTATCTATAACTGTACTCTTTGTATTGATTTGATAATATGTAAAGGTTGTTTATTCATCTTACATTGCATT
>JANHAO010010119.1:0-17905 GCA_026873985.1 Saraca asoca
CAGCTTGTCATTTTTAATTGTTAGACCTTTTAGATAGCTCAACAATTCACTTTTTACTCCATTGAAATTTTACATTAAGTTGTATAAAATTCAATCCCTGTGGAGACAATACTCGCGTACTCTATATTACACAATTTCATTTTAAAACTCAACACTTCAAAAGCACCTTATATAAAGAAATTGTTTCATTTAAGCATTATACTAGGAAAAAGTTTCCCTAAATGCTCTGTGTGTCAAAAAGCCTAATATAGATACAAAGATAATAGATTTGTTTCAATGAATTGTCATCCCTTGAGATCAGGAGAACTTTCTGAATCCGAGTCAAAATATGCTTCTTATTTTACTCAATCAATAAAAATTGATTGCTAATTTTTTTATAATTTTTGATGTCTTAAAAATTAAAAAAAATCATATTTTTAATATACGTGAATTACAAAATATTGATAAATTAATAATAAAATTGACAACTAATATTTATCTATTAAATAAAAAATAAGGGTCCATGTTATTGAAGGTATATGAAACTCCCCTTTTTGACACCTGATGTTTCAAAGAAGGTTCACAGAAAAGTGTGGTTATTAACTGGAAACTAAAAGGGGTTCATGAGGTTCTCATTTCTAGGCATTTACATTCATCAAAGAAGAGTAACTGAAAGTTGTCTAATCTTTCTAAAACAAATTGCTATCTATCTTCACGTTGGCAGAATCTGATAAGAAGCAACCAGAATAGCCAGATAGTCACGGCCAATGATCTCACGCTTCCCTCATTCAATTGTCCTACATTATAAAGTATAACCCGTGCCTCAAAAATCTAACCTTTAGGATGCATAGACCAAATTTTCACTTCACCAATACTGAAGGATACACTTAATTCATTAAATTTTTCATAATTTTTTTACGTTAAAGTAGGGAAAATTCTCAATCAGGTAATTATGCAAAGAATTCTATCTCTTAAAATATTAAGTGCTTTAATCATAAAATTACATATTTTATATTGAGATTTGATAAAAGTTAAATAAAAAATGAACAACATCAATAAAAAAATAAATAAAAATAGATAATTTTATAATAAAACACATTCAATCTTTTAATAATAATAATAACATAGCATTAAGAACTTGTTTAATTCATTTTTGAAATCTTAACACAGAGCAAGAGGCCCAGATAATCAGCTTTAAATCAGAACATTTAGATTGAGAAAAATTTTCAAGTGTATTATAGCGCTCCCTAATAGATAGTAGGATTTATAAAAATATGAATTCTATAATTTGTGAAAGAAAATGATTTTAAAATATTTCTAGAAAGATGTATGTAGTGTAAATTTAAAAAAACTTAATATATAATTTTTATATTAATATAATAGATTCTAATAAAAAAATTATAAAATTTAAATAATTATATCTTATCTTTCTTTAGATTTATCGTATCTCCTCAACAACAGTATTAAAATGGTAAGCCTTGAAGTGTTTCGGAACACGTCTTCTCAATGTCCTTTCTCATCTAGGATCACAGGTCAAGCAGTAACTTCATCAACTCAATTTAATTGAGTAAATGTAGATGTTGATTTTTTCATCCTCACTAAATTTCTGTTGTCACTTTATAGTAAATGTTGTTAACTTTTTTCTGTGTACTTGAGTACTGATGTGGTCTCATTTAGTACCCTCTCCCACTGCCCTAGCAAGCTGGCCGAAGAAAGAAACAAGAGGAAGAAATGAGTTCCTGCCCTCTCCCTCCTGTCAGAAGATGCTTTAGACACTCAAAAGCACATTTAATTTTTTAAAAAAAAACGAAATTGCAGTTCATATATCTTCACACAACTTTACCCACATCCTTATTTATATATATATATATATATATATAATATACAATTTAATCAAATCAATATTAAAATAAATTAAATCAGTTTGATACAGAATATATGATTTATGTAAGTGTATACTAGGAAGGAGTGTTTGTCATTGGCCTGCCTTAATGTTTTGTGACTCTACTTTATGCAAGAACAATATTAAAGATGAAACAAAAAAATAGAATAGAATAGGGGAGTGGTAAGTTTGCTTCCTAGGGTTAATCTTGTGGATTATTTCTCATTTTGATCCTTCCCATCTCTCCAACTTCAACTAAGTTACTATCAACATAGGCTACATGTTCATTGGGTTCGTTTTACAACTATATAGTATTATGTCGTGGGGGCAATAGAATCTTTTCAAGTATATTCGCCAATCCAAGTGAAACATTATTCAACAACTTCAACCTAGTATGGCATGAGTGAAAGGCTTGTCATACTATTAGTAAACATGTTTCTAAGTAAAACTACTTGCCCACACTATTTAAAACATTATATCTTACGTTACATGTACAACAAAATTTAAATTAAATTAAATTAATTTGTTTTAAAAAATTGGGACCAGCTCAATTTAGATTCTGTAATATATGCAAACGAAAATTTTTTTCTTCTACTTTAAGGAGGATGACCTTGACAGCTTGCTTTGTTCGTTGCACAACTTTATTACAATGGAGTTAATGTCTGGTTCATATTTTGAATGATTGTTTCTTCTGCTATGAAGATTTTCTGCTATAGATATCACTATCTATTGGAAGTAGACCACATTTTAAATCATTTACTGATCATAAATTTACGTCAAGAGTACAAACTAGAAAGAGAGAGAGAGATTCAAACACATCTTCGGGGTGTCTTCTATATTGAACTCTCTTAAATCTTTGTCTAATCTTATTTTTCAAATCCCCTTTCTTAAGATATCAATATGGATCACAGAACAATACGAGTAATTTTTATCTGGTGCAGTAATTGTCCCCTTCCCATCTATGCTATTACCATTGTTCATGAAACGTTTGGATATTCAGTATTTTAGATTTTTATGTGGCCCCTTTGAAACAAGAAAAATTCCGTTATATTGACTTCAAATTAGGCACAATGTGATTTGAATATGTTTACAGATCATGACTGTGTTTATTTTGTTGGAGTATATTTTTTTAGAAATATTTCATATTTTATATAAATAAATAATAGATTATGACTCATTGACTGAAACCAAAACATGTGAGCATTCTGGTGGCACATGAAGATTGGAAAATATCAGTAGAGCGCTTATAAAAATCTTCCTTTTACACTTGACGCACAAGTTTTATCCTCACAGGTACAAAAGAGAAGTGTGAGATATATCTTAAGTTATATATATATATATATATATATATATATATATATATGAAACTTACGGTTATCTCAACCTAAGATAAATGCAAAAGCAAAATTATATAAATTGCGAAAGGATAATTTTTGACTCATTCTTAAAAAGAAAAATTATAATATAGACTTGTGAATTAAAAAAATTATTTTTATTAAAAAAAAGATAAATATCAAATTTAAAAAAAATGAGAATCTCTTATAAATAAAGTCTCATGTATATTTTGAAGATTATCTCTTTGAGTGAGGTAAGAAAGTATGTTAAAAGTCTCTCTTGATTTAAAAAGGCACACCTACAGCAACCTATATCATGAATACCAGAGTAAATACAGATTTTCAAAATGAAGTAAATGCATGTTCATTCATTATAATAATGAGCATTGAAATTAATGAATGAACAAGTATAATTAAGTACTGTAATAGCAAGTGGATAAATTAATAAAATGGGAAAAGTAATTAAAGGGAACAGCCAACTTTTAATGCCAATATTGAAAAAATGAAGAAAAGTCAAATACAAATATTTATATTTTCAAAATTCTGACTGCATTAAGAAGCATTAAACCAACTGTTCCTCATCTCTCAGAACATCAAAATTATTATTAATTCAAATCCCAATGCCATTCTTTTTCCACCATCACCTTATCTTGTCATACAAAACTCATAACTTACTCTATCAAATCCTTACCGGAACATATAAGAATACTAGTGCCACTTGGTATCATGGAAACAAAGGTTATCTTAGAATATTATTTATATTAATTTGCATGCAAAGTAACGTTAATATACACATTTCTATCACATTATCATATATCATTGCACATAAATGTGTCTTTTACAACTTAAGATCCACTTTATAAAATAAAACAATATCATAATCATTCATGAAAAAATTACAAAAGAAATATTTTTTAATTGCTTATTATTTATCAAAATTTAAGTTATTAATTTTTTTAGTTAGTTAATAATTATAATGTTATACTTTATAGAAATTAAAATTGATATACATAAGAACATAAATAAAAAAAATATTTATTTAGCCTTTTTTTATTTCATATGTAGTATAATGTGAATAAATTTGCTATGCATATCATACCTAAATATAGTATAATATAAATTAATATAGCCTTATATGTTTTGAAATAATCTGAGCCATTACATAGTGAAAAAGAAACACAGGATTCCACTCTATACATTAGATGAACAAAAACAAAATGTGTGCAATACAATATTACAACCCGAATTGGCACACCAGAAGTTTGTCGTTGAGTTGACTAGATTCCACCTAGTACACAACATTACTGCAACGAAACCTCCTCCTTTTACAACTTGTAGTAAACACGTGCAAACCTTAGAATTCACGTGACTTACGACTCAAGTTAAACCTGGGCGAATTGGAGTTCACAGAAAAAACCCCATTCCAGATCTCAGTGAAAGCCCTGACAATAACTCCATGGTGATACGGTGAATTCAGTTGAAGAAAACAACTCAGAAGCTCCCTCAAATCATCTTTAGAGTAAATCTCATTCTCCAATATCATTTGCAGCATGGAATGCTTAAAATCCTGATAAGGGTCGTCCGAATCTTTCTCCACCGCCACGCTTCCGCCGCCCACTCTGCCGAAAGCTCTACCAGTTCTCGCGGATTTCACATAGCTTTCACCGTCAGAAAACTGGGAAGAATCAACGTAGGGAGAGAATGTGGAAGCAGTGTTGGTGGGCGTGGTGGCGGTAGTGCTGGTGGCAGCCTCCCATGAAGAAGAGTGATTGTAAAGTTTGCGTTTTTGGTAAGTGGGTTCCTTGGGTTTTGGCTTTGGATGGAATATTTGAGAAAGCTTTGGTCTTTTGCAGCCGCTGCAGCCTAAGTTGACAGAGAAAGTGTTGAGAAGGAGCTTTTTTCTGGAGATAGGCATTTGCTCTGTTTTGTTTCGTGCGAAACAGAGGAAAACAGAGTGAAAGAGAAAGGAATGGCGGAGAGATTGGCTTTGGTGAAAGACTGAAAGGAAAAGTAAGGATTGAGAAGAGGATTTGTGAAGAATGAATGAAGGTAGAAGGAAGGAAGGTGGCTTCTTAATTTATTTTGCATGTGAGCTTAGGAAGGGCCCCACATGATGCATAAGGTTGGCTGTAGTTTTTTTGTTTTTGACAAAGTCGTCATTTTGAGAGATAAATTAATGTGCATTGGAGTATCTGAAAGACTGGCCACCAGATCACATGAGTGTGAATGTGGTGTTTGTTTAGTGTAAATTTAATGTAACATTAACGTAAAATCTTTGCAACGGCTTTTAACAGGAAAATGTAATATATCTAAAATAATTAAAAAGTGGATCAGTTTTCAAAACGGCCTATAATTTTTTAAAGGTAAAAAATATTTAAATTATTTGATTAGTTACTAATTTAAAAATAAAAAAATTATATTTTTCATAAAATATGAAAAGTTTCTTATCTAATCATAGATAAATTCTATTTTATATATTTTTAATAAAATAAAATATAAAATTATTTTTATAAAATTTAAATAATGACAAGAATACATTTTTAAAAATTTATATAGTATTTTTCTAAAATAACATAATTTTTATATAAAATATTTTAATTATTTTGATAATATTTCTTGAAAAATATATAATTAAATCAAAAACATCATATGACAACTTACTACCTGAAGAAGTTCTACTTACTCAGTACCAGCCAAACAGTTTTTAATATTTTTTAGGAAATTTACATAAAAATTTATTTTTTGAAGACTTCAACTTACTGTAAAAACTTTGAATCAAACACCGTAAGATAATTTACTTCCTAAAAAAGTTCTACTTCTTTAGTATCAATCAAACAGTTTTCAATATTTTTTGAAAAGTTTATGGAGGAATTTATTTTTTGAAAAGTTTAATTTACTGTATAAACTTACTTTTAATATAAATCAAACCACTTTTTGAGAGCTTTATTATATAATAAATTTTCATTTACAATTTTTTATTATGTGGTAATTGTTGTTAATTAAAATGATGAAGGAATTTTATTTATTGTTAAAGTTTTTATTAATCCAAAGCTAAGTATAATTAAGTCTATTTTAATATATATCTCTCATTTGAAATTAAAAAAAATTAATTTTAAATTTATGAATAATTTTACATATAATTTTAATTTTAAATGAATTATTTTTTTTTATGATTTTAAAGGAAAGATTATGGATTGAACTTCTTACTTATTACAACTAACCATTAAACCCCCGCACTCCCAACATAAAAATGTGGTAGTGTAAAAATTTGTTAGTTGTAAATTAACATATATGGAGGAATGATAAATTATTTTATATATATTATATATATATATATGATGCTTTAGATTTACATGATTTCAAAATATAATAAAGAGAAAGTTTTTAAGACAATCGTGATGTTATTACCATTAAAAATTCTACTAATATATGAGATATATAATATTTCCCAGTCGTCAAGGCATCTTACGTGAGTGTCTCAAAATTATAAATAGGGATTTACATTCTTCAAATTTTTATTTTTATTTTTTTAATTTTAAAAAAATAAAGATATAATTTTTTAATTTTAATTTCAAATTTTTTTAATTAAATCCAATGTTTCAATAAAAAAAAATATTTTTATATCTATCTCTTCACTTTACTATCTCAACATTTTTATTTTAAACAATCATATCACGAGAAAGCTTGAATAATCAGTAGACAGACCAAAAAGTTGTGAAGCTAAGGTCACGTGTATTGAGAGTGAGGGTCAAGTTGGAAAGTTACTTATCTAATAATGAAGGGATGATTGAGATTAATTAGCAAGAAGAATTAGAATTAAACTATGAATTAATAGGGGTTTGGAAGAAAGATTGAAGTAGAAGCTGACATGACAGAGGGTAGGAATCATAATCCGGTGAGATAAAACATAAATATATCAACATCTTGGTTTTAGGCCGACGGTGCACAATTTGGAACCATCCTGTAAGAGATGTAACCAAGGTATCCACAACAACTGACATGGATCTCCATTTTTGGAATGTATCACCATTTCCAATTTCTGGAAACCACATACTAAACTATTCAACAAGAGAGAGAGAAAATGCAGAGTTGACAACGTCATAAAATTACACTAATCCTCTTGTCATCCCAGAACAACCATCTTTTCTTTCACTTCGGATGATCGGCCTTCAACACGAACTTCGGTCATTTGTCTCCGACAAACTAACTCATTTCAACCGGACGACCCTTCATATGTGCCAATAACCCGACAACCTTTACTCTTCTCTCTTATTGTTATCGTTGGACACGAATTAGTTTTGTATCCCTTATTAGGTAATAATTTGTACAATTGTTAGTCATGCAATATTATTCATTAATGATTACTTTATCCATAATTATATGTCTATAAAAAGACATCAAGTATGACTAAAAATATTCTAATCCATTTGTCTTTTAAGTTCTTCATCTACACTCTATTTACGCATTAATTTAAGTACTGAAATGTTCTCTAACAATCTTTGATTATCGTCATTGATGTTTTCTCCCTTACACAAGTGCCTGCACCATGCTAATATATGCTTAGAATTTATCAAAATTCAACTTTTGGTACGGATATGTCTGAGATAATAACTCAAGAAATATTAATAAAAAAAAAACAAAAGGAAAAGAAATCACCTTCGCTTAAGAGAATGAATAATCTAAACAATGATGGCTGGAGGATTGCATATACGCATCAAACTTAAAAAGCAGAAGAGAAGTTGACCTTTTGGAATTATTTATTTATTAAAGACGTGAAGTATACTCAGACCAGCGACTCTCACCATTATATAGCAAATAGCATGCAGAACTTGTATTATGAACTACTAAGAAATGAGATAGTTGTTTAAAGCATAATTTGAAACCCTACATATGTAGGCAAACACGGTGTTACGTTAACAAATTGGCTCCACGTCAGCCATTTTGTCTTGACTCAGCTCGTTTAGGGCTCTAGGCATCATGGGCATTAGCATAGCTACCCACAAGGAAGTCCATAAAAGTCCACTGCTTCCAATAAACAAAAGAGGGTGACGCTAAAACTCTAGGTAAAGAAGACTAACTTCAACCTACTATTGGTTTTTGCAGAGCTTACTGCGAACTTGATACTTATGGTCTCTTTGGGAGATGTAGACAAGTCTGTCACCAAAAGATTAAGACATAATTACCATCCTAATTATTGTGAAAAAACACCTACAGTAAGTGTTATGTTTTGCAGCTTCCCACAAACTTCTTGTCTTATTTGGGAAAGGGTGCTACATAATCATAAATAATGACGTTGGGTACTAGAATGGAAGAACAAATCACAAGTTCCATTGTTAAAGAAATGTAGCTCGGCTTTTTCCAGATGCCAATCCTTCAAATTCACTGCTTGTTCAATCCTTTCTGTGGATAAAAAAACAAAACAAACTCTATTATGATGTTATAATCCAATAGCCAAGGAGTTGGACCTTATTTGTTTGAACATGCCATCTGATTCTTGATTAAGCTTGCTACATGCTGAGCCACCCACAGTGAGCCAGCCTCACTGCAACAGAAGCCATGGGTGTGGCCTTCTCGCTCAATCGATATGGCAATATCCGGAACCTGCTTTGAAATCTGTGACCAAAATAAAGTATAGTTAGCTAAGATGATAATTTGATGCTTCCCAAGTGGAGAACAAGACATGGAGGTATAATAACACAGGAATTACTGGGAAAGCTGAACCAGTAAGCAGAAGCACCATGAATATGATCATGGATAGCATTGCAACAATCAGTAACCAACCAACCACCTTCATAGCAAAGTACCCTGTGAATATTATCCTTTACCCCATTCTTTCCCCTTAATTTTATTGTTAACAAATTGGTATCAAGCATTGTTACTTATCATATCTAAATAGTATGGCATCCAATGCTAACAAGTTATCACTTCTAAAGTGAACATCTAAAGTAACCCAAACAACCTGTTGCTTCTGTTAAAAATTGATACTAAATGTGTACCCATCTTGTATCAGAGAGTTGCTTGAAAAATATTTACTTACATCAGACATCTCTCTTCTGAAAATAAAAGACAGACAATTTCCTATATTCTCAAACTATTGGATGCCAAATTCACTCCTAAAACTTGCAGGATTCTTGAGAATTACTAAAAGGCTAGATTAAAGACAAGGCAGCTACACCACTTTGGAAGCATAAATTGAATACAAGTACTTCCACAAAAAGTCAGGCATATAATTACTCTACACGCACACTCTCCAGAGAAGCACTCCTGAGTCTGAGCTTATATGATGTAGCCAAAATCATTTTTTGTCACTTGAGATGGAACAGAAGCGCTCTGGAAGATAATAAAGTAACTATAATGATTGTATTGGTTACCTCTTCTAGGATATGAATTGGGCCCCAGTGATCATCAACACCAAATAAAAATGCAAGTTGAGCCTTCCTTTCTCTTATAAATGCCCAGTCAGGTTCTTCTGAAAGCTAACACAAAATGCATTGGTAAGCACATGATGGTCAATTTAGTTTGGCACTACACGGACAATGCTGAAAAATTTATCCACAAGGAAACATAAAATGATAAGAGATGTGTGATACCACTCCTTGTCAATGTTATTTTTCTTCTGATTGTGGATTTCAAATTTTCATATATGTGTCTACCTTTATATCGCAAAATTGGCATGACATCATACCAACTACGGTTATCCCGTGTCTGCATGAAATGTCACCTCGTTACAAGAATTTAATGTCCATATCTTCATACTAAAGCAACATAAGCATTTCCTTTTCTACTTTTTCTTTTGTTGGGGGGTGAGGATAATAAGTCTTAATTATATATAGTGCCAAAGCGGTGATCTGATACAATCTCAAAGAATTGGAAAGAAACAGTCTCATCATATTTCATTATATTTTAAGCCATAAATCTCAGACAAAAGAAGCAACATTACCTTTCTGAATTCTGTCATGGCCATGAAGAGGACATTCCGCATCGTATGATACTGTAAATTGTTCAGTTAAGAAGTCATTAAACTAGAAGCACCTATAATTCCATGGTAAAAGATGAAAATTGGCAACAATAAAAGGTAAATATTAATGTGGTAGTACCCATACGTGGACTGAAAACATGAATTACAAAGACATTGTTTGAAGGTTTAGAATGCAACCAGAGAAGCCTCTTTCTTTGATAGTTGAAACTTGCCTTTGACAAGTGAAAGCATGCAGCCTCAACTGCATTGGTAGACCATGACTGGCCAAGGGATTTTTGGACAACAAACCTCAAAGCCCAGATTGGCAACAAACCTAATGATGCTATCAAGTAACTAGTAGCTGCAGACAGCATTGAGGATCTGAAATTCCAAACTTTTATTAGTTTTGGAAATAGCTGTCTCTTAGAATTTTATGGTAAATTATCAGTTGCACATTTTTAAATGCTAAAGCAATAATAGATAAGATGAAAGTTATAAAATATTGTCCTAAAAAATTGAATTGCATGATGAAAGTTATACAATGGAGTATGAACCAAGTCAGAAGTAAACTCATAATGTCAGTTTATGTCATTTCCCTGTATAAAGTAGACAGTGTCAGACTGTTCTGCTCATATTAGTATTAGATTAAAGAGAAAAAAAAAAAAAAGGAACATACCCTGCAAGCTTTCCGATAACAGTTTGCGTTATTGACTGTGTGTTTAATTTCAAAAATGGATATAGTCCAATGCAATATGTCACCTACAAAGCCAGAAGAAGTATGAGCAGACAATTTCTGACAATCAGAAGTAAAGGAAAGGCAGCATGATGTGTGCTAGCTTAGTAAATTATGCAAAGTCTTGATCACCTCTGGAGATCTCTTAAACATTTCAATTGATATGTGTGAACCAATGGAATGTCCAACCTGTTGAGAACTTTATATATTAGCTACTCAAAAGTTCAGTGTCATAAACAAAAAAATCTGGAGGCATACAGGAATTTATAGATAGAAGAAAACCCACTAGCAGTAGAGGAATTTCAATATTTTGCAGCTCCTCTCTCATGAAATCAATCTAAAAAGCACAAGAAAAGTGAATACTACAATTACAAGTCAATATACTGTTTAAGTAAATAAATTTCAATCAAGAAATGCTAACTAAGGAGTGCCAATTGTAAAAGCATAGAAGTTATAGCAATGGATGAAGAATTTAAACCAAGAAAAAAAAGATAACTAAGTTGTATGTAAGGAAATTTCAACATGCTAATCCAAAAACAAGTATGTTGCTGCATCTAACATGCTAGCATAAACATCTACAAGAAAAAAATATTTATTCTTGTTTCTGTGCTGAGGGTGGACACAATATATAAAACTAAAGTTTAGGTACTCAATATTGTCATTAGTTATGTATGGTCCAGAGACATGGATAAATCAACGTTGTTAGATAAAAGTTCAAGGCTTGAAACCTAAGAAGTCATTCTGATTCCTTTACTTATCTAAATTTTCTTAAGTAAATATAAAATACAGCATTCAAGTGTCACACGCTAGAAAATGAATTGTAGAACAAACCATTTGTCCATCTATCTTACACTCATACCAGCCACCTATCTGTGAAGACCAAGATAGAAAGCACAAATTTACCTTGTGATCTATTTGCTCTTGTAATGAAAATAGCCGTCCATTCTCCCAATCCTAGTAACAGAACTGAATAAGAAATATACTGATGCCACCGATGCAGATCAAACAGTAATTACGATACCAATTCTAACTTCATATAAACAAAATATATGTACCTTTTTTGTATGAGAGATATGCCCAATAGCTGATAGCTTGCAGATATACAACCGATAAGCATATTACTCACAGTCACATATTAGGTAATGAAAAAGGAGCTGCTTTTACTTGCCTGTGATAGAAGCACTTCCCTCAAGCAGCTCATACAGAAACTCTAAAAAGTCCTTATAAAATGTAATCACACCTGCACTACCAGAAAATATAGAATTACATATTATAACTGGAAAAAAATAAAATATAAAAGCATGATAACAAACTATTGAAGCCGCACCTGGATTTCCAGGAACAAACAGAACATGCAAACTTGGATTTTCAGAGCGAATCTCCAATACTTCAGTGGTGCCACTAACCAATGCAAATCATATCGAAACTTAGAAAATTAAAACGAAAAGAAAGAAATCGTCATCATGCAATTACAAGTCCATGGGCAGCTATATAGATACCTCGATACATTGCATAATCGAAATTTAGCACGCCTTCTATCTTTTGAAGACAAAACTTCAACGCCCATGTTTTTATTTGCACACTTCGCAGTAAACCTTGGCCTGAAAAAATAAAATTTCTTTGAAAATTCACCAAATTGACCAACTAAATCACCTGAAAATCTATCAATGACAGGTCGATAAATGAATGACATGTTCTCTCCGCCTGAACGATGACAGAAATGTGCATCTCTGGAACAATTAACTCCATAATTAAAATGTACCCAGATTCATAGAAATTAAAATTGTCGAAGGATGCACGAAAACAATCGATGATGTTTCTGAAACAACCGCAAAATTCCTATAAAAGCAAGCTTGCAATAATGCGAAGAATGCACAATACCTTGAAGAAAAACAGAAGAGACGAAGAGTTCGGGCAGTGCAAGAAATAATACGAGGGAACATTTATTTTCACTTCACATCAGCACACACTAATCCTTGAACTTGTTGACTTGAAGAAATAGCACGCTGGAACAAACTATAAAAATTCAATTTAATCATTCTTTTCTAATATTGTTAACCATGTGTCAATTTCGATTTCAATTTCTTCCATCCTACTTTTCACAAGATAAATTATTTTGAGGGCTAAATATAAATAACTCTTAGTGTAAATTTGTGTTGTATAATTCTTTTTCAAATCTTATAAATAATAAATTTTAAAAAAATTAAAAATAATTTTTAATTAAAAAACAAAGAAACGCAAATTAGTCACCTTTAATTTTTTTAACTTGTTTTTTGAAGGGAAAAATGTAAATTTTTTCTCCGACTTTGAAATGATTGGATTTTTTTCTCAAACTATGAAAACTTGGATTTGACACCCTGCAACTATTAATTACTTGGAAATAATATTTGTCATCCATTTAGGTTACAAAAACCATTCATCATGTGCATCTCTAGCAAATCATTTTACACTTATACAATAACTAAAATAAATACCATGCCTGCTTTTCCTTTGTCCATGTCATTTAAAAAAATGCCCAACTCAGCGAACTAAGCAAAACATTTGTTTTTCCACCTTCCACCTTAATATTTGTTTCTCTCTTTCTATTTGCCTGAAATAAAATTTCCCTCTAAACAATTTTTTTCTTGTTTAATTTCTTTGTTTTTCCATCTGTTGGGTTTGCATTTCTTCATTCCAGAATAGGAATTGAAGAGACTGATGAGAACGGTGGCACGTAGTGATTGAAAGCAGCAACTCCTAAGCTACATTGTTGATAGCTTTGCAAAATGACTATAGGTAAGCTAAAAAAAGAATTTTTTTTGGTAATTTTTAGTTTTTTTTGGCAATTTTGAACCATAGGCCAAATAGATATGGTTGCTAATTTAATTCATGGATTATGATTTCATTTTCTTTGCTAGGTTTTTTTTTTTTATGTTGAGTTGATTTTTTTTGTGTGTTTTATAAGGTGGTTTATTTGGTTTCTATTTAATCTACTTTATTTGATTATGTGATGATTTATTTTGTGTTTGTGTTTATTAGTTTAGTTTCTATTTGGACTAATGCAAAAACTCGTATTCTTAAATGGGTTGCAAAGTTCTAATATGTAGATGTGGAGATATATCATGGGGGTGTGTTGGAAATGATTCTTGAGGTTAAATATGTGGAGGGTGATGTTGTTTGCTAGCACAAATGAGACATTGATTGTATGAGCATGATAGAGTTTGTTAAAAGAGGTTGAGACATTGGGTTATAGAGATGTGACATGTTACTATTACAAATTTCCTGGGAAAACATTTGATATTGGGATGACATGGATGTTAAATAATGATCATGTTAAGAAACTAATGAAAAGAATGATAGTTGAAGGTCAAAAAATAGTAGAGGTTTATTTTGAACATGGTGAGAGTGATATGCCTAGTGAGATTAATTTTTCTGAACCTACATGCCTCTGAATGAAATAACTCCAAATGCAACACAAAATGATGTAAATGAGGTAGGAGTTATAAGCCTTGAATTTATAGCAATTCAGCCAAAAGGGGTTAGGGTGGTTGTTAAACAAGTTGAACCAAATGTCTATTTTGAAAATTTTGAAGTAGAGTCTTTTCCTAGAGAAGTTGAACTTCAACCAATGGCTTATTCTAAAAATCTTGGAGTAGAGTCTTTTCCTATAGAAGTTGAATCTCAACTAGAGGTTTGTTTTGAAAATATTGAAGCAGAGTCTTTTCCAAGAGAAACTGAACCTCAACTAGAGGCCTACGGTAGACAAATTGATCCTTGACTTTAGGTGGTTGATGTAATAATTAAGATAAAGGTTAGTGAAGAACTCGTTGCAACTGATGAAAGCCTTGACTATGAGCAAAGTAAAGAAAGCAATGGCTCTAAATTACCAAGTTGAAGATAGCTTGGATAAAGAAGAAGATGACTTGCTTGAGGAAGATGTTAATCTAAATCTTCTAAGGGATCCTAATGAATGGATACATGGGCCAAGATATCCTCTAAGGAATGCTGCAACACAACCTGCAAGCTAACCACATGAAGAAGACCTTGGTAAAGAGGGGAATGCATCTAAATATGAAGATAATGATGACCTTATAAGAATGGATAGTGGCAATGACAGTGATTGCAATGTAAAGAAGAGAAGATACAAGGAATTCAATACAAAGACCAATTTACATAAGGATGTTCATTTGAAAGTCGGGATGAAGTTTAATTCCCATGACATCTTTAGGAAAGCTATTTCTGGGTGGGCAATTAAATGTGGTTATGACATAATACTTTAACATAATGAATTTGGTAGAGTCATTGCTATTTGCAAGGAGAGGTGTGGTTGGAAAACACAGGGTTCATAGGACTAGGATAAACACTATTTCCAATTGAAGACTTTTTTAAATAAATATGAGTGTGAGAGACATGAGAAATGTAGTAGAGTTATTACTAAGTGGTTAGGGAAAAATACTTGGAGAATTTTAAGGATAGCCTATTATGAGAATGCAATGAAGAATGATTTCTACATGAAGTCTGGCTTCTAAGTTAGTTTAAACAAGTGCTATAAGATGAAGATAATTGTTTTGAAGACCATATTTAGAGATAAGGATAAGCAATATTCTAAACCAAGAAGGTATGGTATTACCATCCTAAAGTGTAATGTGGGGTCTACTGTAAAAGTTCACTTGAATGGTAGTGTTTTTGAGAGGTTCTATATGTGCCTAATTGTATGCAAGAAGGGATTTCTAGAAGGTTGCAGGAAAGTAATTGGTATTGATGGCTGCCATTTGAAAAGTAGATATAAGCAACTACTTTGTGCCATTAGAAGTGATGTTAATAACAACATGTTTGTAATAGCTTGGGTAGTTGTGGAAATTGAAAACAAGGAAACCTGGAGATGGTTCACAGAGATTATTTTTCAAGATATTGGGATTGTTTAAGATATGGGCTAGGTATTCATGTCCAATCAATAAAAAGTAAGTATTGCTTCCAATTCAAGATAATGGTATGTTGTTTAGTAGATGCTTTAAGTTACATTAAAGTTATCATTTACTATTAAGCATAATTGAGCATAACTGACTGATAAAATTCATATGATTAATTACTAAGCTTTATGTTCTTTTCATGGTCATGTTTAAAATCATGTGATTAACTATTAAGCATAACTGATTGATAAAATTCATTGGTGTACTTTGACTAACTTATTCTTTTGCCATTCATTCTTCAAAGGACTGGAGCATTTGTTTAAGGAGATTATCCCTGATGTAGATCATAGGTTATGTGTTAGGCATTTGTATTCAAATTTTAAGAAACAAGGTTTCAGAAGGAAGACATTGGAAGATTTGATGTGAAATGTAACAAGGGCCTGCAAGAAATCTGAGCATAACTGGTATATGCAAAAGATAGAAACAATTGATAAAGATGCATATAAATGGTTAAATAGACTAGATCAAAGGTTATGGTGCAGGTAATCCTAAAATCCATGCCTTTTGTTATATTTATGTTAAATTGACAATCATGCAGATGTGTTGCATAACATGATGAAACTACAATATTTTGTCACAAGTATGTTCATAATGAAAACCTCAAGTGTCACATGCTACTAAACAATATCTTTGAGACCTTCAATACATACATTTAGGAATCAAGAGATAAACCTATCATAAACCATGATGGAAATGATAAAGAGGTAGCTGATGAAAAGATTCCATGTTAAGAGGGATGGAATGATGGAGTACTCACAAGTAGTGTGCCCAATGATTTTGCAAAAGCCAGAGTTGTCTAAGACTAATGTTAGGAATTACATAATTGATTTTGGGGGAAATAGGACATTTGAGGTCAGACACTATGATGGTAGCCAGAATGTTGTCAATCTACATCAAAGAACCTATACCTATAGGAAATGACAGCTTACTAGAATTCCATGTGAGTATGGAGTTGCTGTAATTTACGGGGATAACGGTAGGTAAAAAACCTATGTGGACAATTGTTATTCCTGAGAGACCTTCCTCAAGTGTTATGTCTACCATATTAATCCAATGTCAAGAGAAGAGATGTGGCCTCATCTAAGGCATATGCATGTGCACATCTTACCTCTAAAGGTGAAAACTTTGACATGGAGGCCTAAGAAGAAAAAAAAATCAGAGAAGAAGGTGAGGCAAATAATCCTAAAAGAATGAATAAGAAAGGAATAAGAATGAGGTGCTCTAGATATACAAATTATGGTCACAACTCCAAAAGTTGTAAATAATCAACAACTTATGGGCTAAAGAGATAAAAAAAAATAGATCCAAGCAACAACCAAGTGTTGCTAATAGAGATGGAGCAACCGACTCTACAACAGCTTCACAAACTCAACCAATTGTCCAATCTGTTATAGCAATCCACTTTAATAGATCTTCATAGGTAATTAAAGTTTAAATGATCATGAGATATGTCTTATTTATTTACCTTATCTAACTTTAGTTTGCTTTATAGGCTCAAGGCCAAAATGGTGGTCCACAAGTTAGGGCACTAAAGCCAAGGAAAAAGAATTCAAGGCAAATAAAAAAAAGCACAAATAGTGTTGCAAGTATGGGAAAAGAATCTAGTACTAATTTCATTTAAATTCAAATTTTAGGCTTAGATTCAACATTTTGAAATGTAGTTATATTGAGAAAACTACTAGGATTAAGTATTGATTTTAATGTTTTGGGATTTAGTTTTATAGACATGATGCTAATATTATGTTTTGGTAGACAGTGACAATATGTAATTTCCAACTTCAATGTGATGTCACACCTGAATTCTGGGCACGTGACCGGCGTAGAAGGTCACCATCAGGAAACCCCTTACAAGCCTTACTATGCAACCATGACAACACACCAATGCATATAAATTTCCTCAACAACAAATATAAATAACATTAGCTCTATCGAAAATTTGACAGAGTTTCCTCTATTTTTTGGACACCTGGCCACATGACTCACATAACAATCATTAAGGGCTACATGCCCATCAAACCTGTATAACAACAGAATACAAAACAGTGGCCTAGAATATACAATCACATCCTA